>JAOTRA010000032.1:12516515-12540085 GCA_026260255.1 Pseudolaguvia tuberculata
TCCCCGCGCTTGCGTGGGTTTCCTCCGGGTACTCCGGTTTCCTCCCACAGTCCAAAAACATGCAGATTAGGTTGATTTGGCGATTTCTAAATTGTCCATAGGAGTGAATGTGTGTGTGAACGGTATTGTCTGTGGTGCCCTGCAATGCACTGGTGACCCGTCCAGGGTGTACTCCTGCCTCTCACCCTATGTGCGCTGGGATAAGCACCAGCAGACCCCCGTGACTCCGAATTAGGAAATAAGCGGGTAAGAAAATGAATGAATAAGTAAGCAGGCAAGTAAATAAATAAATAGATTTTTTAAAAAGTTACGGATTCTTCTACTCTTCTTTCTAAAGAATATTAATGAATATTGAGTAAGCTCTGACATCATAGAAAGCCTTTTTTTTATGTTGGTCAGTATAAAGATTCAATTATAACAATTAATGCTAAATAATCCTTTAATCGGGATATCGTATCAAACTGTATGAGACATGAACTTTGAGAACATCAGTCTTTATGTGCTCTTTTCATTGAAGGCAATTAGGCTGTTCAGTTTATAATTCCTTTATTCACTTTCTGGATCTGACTCGATCTCTCTCACACTCTCACTTTTTCTCTCTCGTCTCAGTGCGACTCCATGACAGTATCTCAGAAGAAGGCTTTCACTACCTTGTCTTTGACCTGTGAGTATTTTAGCAAGCTTTTTATAAAATAATTAAATAAACCATACACACACATCTTTTCCCGTATTAGATGAGTGATCGATGCGGTGGTGCTTTTTTGCTTCCTCAGCAGATTTATTTATTTTGTGACACTTTCCTGCATTATAAAAATCTATCTAAATGGGTCTTAAATCTATTTCAGGAAGAATTACTGTTCACAAACATTTGAGTAGGCTCTTAGTTTAAAAAGGGCTAATGTGCCCCATAAACACCACTTGCACAATGTTGGACCATTAAAATATTTTTCATTTTTACAGGATTCCTTTTTTGTTATTTGTACATTTTAAACGCTGGTCAGAATGATCTTTCAGTCTGATTGGTAGAGGTCTGATCTATTCATGGGCAGCTGTGTACATACATCACCCTTGTCTTTTTTTTTTTTTTTTGTAGTGTCACTGGTGGAGAGCTTTTTGAGGACATTGTGGCGAGAGAGTATTATAGTGAAGCTGATGCCAGGTGAATCCAGTTCAACATGCAATTACACACTTACTACTGTTACTCCTGTTTATTTACTGCTGTTAATGTGATGTTACCCCCCCCCCCTCCCCCGGCTGCTATTGTTAATAGGTGTCTGTATTACAAATTTTGGTTTGCCTACTAGTGTAGTCACACTGATTTACTATAGTAACATTGCAGATGTGCATACATCTATTATCTCTAGGCAACAGTGGACTTCTTAGCTTACTACAAACGGGAAGATTTCATCAATGTTTAAATGTAATGTTTGTGCATACATGAGATCAGGGTCTAGACGTACTCGGTTGCTCTCTAGATCTGATTTTGGGAGTTTTGAGTGTATAAATTATTGTTCATAGCGTGCCTGCAGACTTAATGTTTAAAATAAGTCTAAAAATATAAAATTAGATTACCAATCCAATCGAAAAGCTTGGAGCTTTTTCCCCAATCCCATCCCCTTTTCTCCATTCCACCCTACTTCCTTTCTGTTCTTATTAATGGTTAAAGCTATAAATAAACCCTTAAACATTATCCCTGCCGTGTTCTATGAATCAGATACCTATTTAACATGTTTTTCAAGCTTTTTTTAGAAAATGTATGCCATGGGCATATCCAACAGCAGGTCTTATCCAAATCTTATCCCAGATCTTTCTCATCTCAACAGATATATCATGTCTAAGGTTTTCACAGATCATCAACAGAATTTGCTTATGCTTTTTTTTGTAGCGTTTGGAAATTACTTGCAAAAGTACTCTGAATAGCAAAATATAGTAATAAAAGTAAATAAAGTAATGTGTTGCCAGGCATAGTCTCTAATTTTAATATTAATGAAGTGCATTAGGGTTTGTAGTGCAAAACCTCTCAGTTTGCTCCAAGATTAGATCATGATTTGGTTTAATTAATCCATTAATTAATAGGAATTTTAATGGCAGATATTCACGGTCACAGCTATCTGCTGGAGCCTATCCCAGCACGTGCAAGTTTAGAGGCAGGGGTATACCCTGCACAGGCCGTCAGTCCATTGCAGGGCCACCCGTAGACAATCATGCACGTTCCCACTCACTCCTATGGACAATTTTGAATCACCAATCAGCCTAATGTGCATGTTTTTGTGACTCTGGGAGGAAACGTTAATACCCAGAGAAAACCCACGCGAGAGCGGGGAGAACATGCAAACTCTGCACAGCAGTTGCATGTATCTTTTTATGTAGACTATAAAGACTGTGCGTCTATCCGCACAGTTATTCAGGAGCATGCATACCTGCCATTAAGAAATATGCAGCAACTTTAACATCTTGTTTAGACTTCATCGTTTCTATTGTTAAAAGATCAACTTTCTTTTTCTCTTCTTTTGTTTTCTCCATGTCTCTCTCTCTCTCTCTCTCTCTTTGTCTCTCTCAGTCACTGCATTAATCAGATCCTGGAGAGCGTGAGCCACATTCACCAGCATGACATTGTGCACAGGGACCTGAAGGTGAGTCATGCCGTTGTTATGGAAACCTGTTCCAAAAGCAGAGCACGTCATCAGATGACCCCAATCCCGCCTGAACCCCATCACTTGACAAATTGCAAGCCTATATGCGTGCATGCGATGTCACACAGTTGCCAACGTCATCAACTACCATTGGGAACTGCTCTTCCCCCTCCGCTTAGTTTGAGAATCTCAGCGTCTCGGACATCAGGGTGTGGTTGACCCCACTCACATGCACAACTAGCATTTACAATAGTTACAATAGAAAAACGTCTTATGCACATGGGACAGATTTATCATTATTTATGCATCATTATTTAGACTAGAAGATCCATTCAGGTCAAAAAAAGAGTACAGATCATCCAGGGAGTTCAGGATAATGAGATGCTTGTGATTGTGTATGTAAATTAATAGAAAAGAGACCGTAGGCAATAATTTACCTTGAATGTTTTGAAGAACAATGTGGTGAAGGCTCTGGGTTACTAACCAAAATGTCAGGGGTTCAAGTCTCAGCACTGCAAAAAATATCACTGTTCTCTCTATGTATATGTAACCAGCTTTCTTAAGGCTTGACTAAATTTACTGTCTTGCAGTTTACCTTTAGTTTGAGACAGCAGACAGAAATGGGAATCTAAAAGAATAGAGACATGGTTACCATAGAAAAAGGTGTGACGTCAAACTGCAGTGAGGGAGGGAGGGAGGGAGGGAGGGAGTGCACTAGACTCATAAATCCACTTTTTATTCAACTCTTCACTTCTACTCTATGAGAGATGGAACGAAAGCTGATTTAGAGCAATAAAAACGTTTTAAGAAATGGGGAAAACATTTTTTAAGTTGAATCGTTCTTGATTAACAGCTCTTTCACACAACAAGGCTTAGTACTAAAGTTTGAATTATTTTTTTTTTCTTTCCAGATCAGATTTTTTTGTATAGCAGTTCATTGTTTTAATTGTGGACAATATCTGTTTTCCAATGTGAACTGATTTTGATTACAATTAATGGAGAGAAAAGGGAGAAGGAAAAAACAGGGCAAAGCCAGACAGAGAGGTGAGGCAGACAGAATGTATGTTCAAATGAATCATTTCATTCATTCATCATCTAACCCGCTTATTCCCTAAATCAGCATCGCAGAGTTCTGCTGGAACCTATCCCAGTGCCCATAGGGTGAGAGGCAAAACAGGTGCCAGTTTTATCGTATGGCCACTCAACCACTCAAACCATGAACAACCATGCACACTACATGTAAAAGTTGCATGAATTGTGACATGATCATTCTCTCTCCATTTCATTCTCATTCACTTCCCAGACCCGTTACAAAGCATCTAACCTGTATCACATTTAATACCACATAGGGGAAGTGTCAATTGAAAAGATCAGATTCCATGTGGTCCACACTGTTCTAAGAAAAGCAGATGGTCCTCATTTGCCTCTAGTGAGAACATGGCCTTTAAAATGTGTTCAGCCTCTGTTATAGCAACGTTTTAACCTTTGCCCCATCGGCATGAACTCAGATACCCATCCCCCTGACACACACTTCTTCTCTACACAGGTAACTGAAAATCGGGTCTATCTTGCGACTGAGCAATAATACAGGGCCCGTAATGGGCTACGCCGTGTATGCTTATGTCTTCTAATGCCCATCAGAGTTGTTAAAGCTCTCTCTGTATGTGCTCAGTGTAACCGCCAGCATAATTGGCTTTAGAATGACGAGCAGGCTGAAGTACCAGGTATGGCAGTTCAACAGAAAGCGCTCCTAATAAAGGTCTCACTGCTTTATAATAAAGAGGAGAAAATGTCAGACTCTTTACTTTTGACCTAATTGGTTGTTTTTTTTTGTTGCTGGGCACAGAGTTTACAGAGGACTTAAGAAGTGTTGATTGATTAAAAAGTTTTATTGTTTATTACTTACTGTTAATTTGGGCCGTATCTTTAGATTCAGCCTTGCTGCAGGTTTGGAGAAAGTGCCATGAGCTGGATAAACAAACCCGTAAATGTAAACAAGCAGAAAGTTGGTTGGTTGGGTATTAATATGGTAGGATATAACCTGGCACATACTTTAACCAAATAATTAAGTCTACAGTTTAATGTTACATTATAATTAAGGTTAAATTTATCTCATTTTGATTGGTGTGTAATTCCAAAGGAAAACGACACTTGCCAGATCGAAGAGTAGCTCGGCGTTTAAGGTGTTGGACTGCTGATCAGAAATTTGGCATTTCAGTTTTCAGTAGCACTAAGCTGGGGCCCTGCGTAAAGCCCTTAACCTGCAACTTCACAGTTGGATTAAAATAAATTTTGCATACATGTGTCTGCAAAATGCATATGATGGGGAAATTTAAGTATGTAAACAAATACTCCCTTTTTGATTCTTCCGTTTAGCCAGAGAATCTGCTGTTGGCCAGTAAGATGAAGGGAGCCGCAGTAAAGCTGGCTGACTTTGGGCTGGCCATTGAGGTGCAGGGAGATCAGCAAGCTTGGTTTGGTAAGAATTTGATATCATTTCCAAATCTGTTTTAGCACAGTATATTTTATTTGAGTTAAGAACTGCAGTGAGGATTCTCACGCCTTTTTTTGTTTTATACAACATAACTGTGATTTGTTTTACAATCATTAAATAGCCTTAACTGTCCAAGCAGTTACTGTCATGCATCTCTCATCCCTGTGTTTTAAATATGCCTTTATTGTTTTTTATTTTTATCATTTTCCCTGTGAGCAACTGAAGAGGGTTCCAGTGCACTTAAGTATGGCTTTAGAGGGATATTGACTGGAGTTGACCTATAATTAAAACTAAAGTGTCCATTGAAAAGAAGTACCATGCACTCAAACCCATAATACGATTAGCTTTACTCGTTTAGCTTACCCAAATATGGTCTCATTCTTGTCCTACACTATATTGACCAAAGGTTGTGGTCATGTGACCATCAGATGCATATGTGGTTCCTCTCCTAACAGGTGCTACAAATATGGAAACACCCATTGGTCTAGAAAGTTTTTGTATATTGTATCATTACATTATTCTTTCACTGGAGTAAGAGACTCCAGCGTGACAATGACATTAAGCACAAAACCCCTTGATCTCTGACACTAGAAAAGTGGACATTTGTCCAATAGCAAAATGGGAATCAATCTGAAATGTGTGTTGCGTGTGTTTTTGAAGCTCAGGTGACCACCAACCTTTGGCAATATGGTGAATTTACCTACAAATATGTATCTGGAACAAAAGACTGTGTTGAAAAACAGTCACTCCAAGCAGTTAAAGTTTTAGATAAAACATCAGCAGAGGAAAGTACAGAGTTAAACAATGGCTATACAATGCACACAAAACTGTTTTATAGAAACTTTAAATATAAAAGTTGCAAATTGCCTGTTGAATGAAAATACTACAATGATTCCTTTATATTGCTTTAGTTTTTCTGAGCTTCTAGTATTCTCTTCAGGGTTTGCCGGTACTCCTGGCTATCTCTCTCCTGAAGTTCTGAGAAAGGACCCGTACGGCAAACCTGTTGACATCTGGGCGTGTGGTGTGTCATCTGTTATACTTTTGCTTATTTTTGTTTTGCTTTCAACAAGACCTCATTTTGCTGGCATTAACGCAGTGAGTGTGTGTGGGTTTGTCTAGGTGTGATCCTGTACATTTTGCTGGTGGGCTACCCTCCCTTTTGGGATGAAGACCAACACAAACTCTATCAGCAGATCAAGGCCGGAGCTTATGATGTGAGTAATCTGGCCTGCAACTATGAAAATTCCATTTGCTACCCTGTCATGTGTAGAATGTACTGTACATGCATATCTTCCAGATCACTGCTGCATACAGCGGGCCTCCAGATAAATTCTTAACATAAGTTTTACAATTAGTTTTGTTAAATTGGCTATCGGTCTACTCTGTCAAACCTGGGGCTCACATAACGTCACACCCACAGCCAGCCATATCGACCGAGCCTGACAAGCCCAGACTTTATGCCCCTATTAATTTGGAATTGGCTGAGATGGAGCACTGCGTCTCTTCCTAATCAGTCAAGGAAGCTCTTATCCATCAATCCTAAATGCACACGGTCTTCACTAATTATAATAGAGTAGCTGACTACAGAATTCATTTACTTTATGGTTTATGTTAAAATAGTTGGTAAAATCTAATGTGCATCTTTAGTCTCTTGACAAATTACTTGTAGATTCCTGTTTTACTGTGTGACTTGAATTCATTGAGTGTTTGCATCTATTCATACCCTCCCATCTATTTTTGCCTCAGTTTCCCTCTCCAGAGTGGGACACGGTTACTCCAGAGGCCAAAAACCTCATTAACCAAATGTTGACCATCAACCCGGCTAAAAGGATAACTGCTGACCAAGCCCTGAAACACCCATGGGTCTGCGTAAGTGCCTCCAATCACAATTTTACAGGATTTATACGTATTACATGTAACAAAACAAACGTCAAAAGTGTAATTTTGAGAATAGGCCAAAATAGGTTTTTTTAATGTTAAAATTGGTTTCAATTAAAATAATTTAATAAATATCTGTCTTAAAAAGAATAAGCAAACATTAATTCATTAACTTGCCTATTTAAAAAGATTTCTCATCAACCAAAAAGTGTTAATCTAATCACAGCTAACGTAATTCTATAACATATGTTTATCTACAATACAAATGATACCAAGTATAAGATAACTGTGCAGCTATAGATTAGATTGACTAAGTAGTCACTGTGTTGGACGTATGCCTGGAAGATCCTTGTTTGTTTTCCATCAATCCTACCAAGCCACCACTGCTTGGCCCATGAGCAATGCTCTTAAACACCAAATTGCTCAGATGTTTAAAGGAGATAAATGCAAGTTGCTCTGGATAAGGTCGTCTTTCAAATCCTGTATTTACATTTTTGGACGTTTAGTCTGTGTTCGTCATCAATAAAAAAAAAAAAAAGTTGCTGCCAAACAATTTTGCTTGGAGATGAGTTCACTTCTACTAGCACACGCTGGCTTTTCATCATCTTATGAGCTTCAAATTCTTTTACATGTATAATAATCTCACAGGCTATGTCAATAAACGCAGAGAATAAACGCCTACTTTCCAGGTGGGCAGTTATTTTGACGGACATATTGGATTGTTAAGCACAGACCGTTTTCTCTGGAGTTTTAGCTGAAAAAAGTTTTTTCACACCAAAACTCCTGGTTCTGTAAATAAAAAAAAAAGCCTGTTGTGTCAGTGTTTAGAATTTTTGCTTGAAACACATGGAAGTGCAGAAAGTCTGTCGGATAGCATTTTGATTGATTTCTTTGGAAAGGTCCATAAAAGATATCAGGGACTCCATATCCCAAAGGTGGAGCATCAGAGCTGAAACAAGCTGCTTGATTTAGAATAGCATACTGTTAAAAAAAAAAACCCAAAATAGGAACTGCCGCCTCAGCTTTGTTATTGAATGTTCTGAAGGTCCAAAATAATCTCTACCTAGTCAGTATGATATGAATTCCTAAGTTTTTAAGCCTTACACCAGCAAGTCAAGGAAGTTTGTCATTTCAACCATATGACAGTGCTGTATACAGTGAAATGAAATAAATTTTCTCTAACTTTTCTCCCGGTTCTACATACAAGACAAAATAAGTGCACTTGTCCCGTGACAAGTGCAGGACATAAAGTGACAATAACAAGAAAACAAAAACTGAGACACAGACTAATAGAAAATTAACCAACAATAAAAAGCAGAGTTGAATCTCCGTGGTAAATATAACAGTCTCCATCTAACAGTCCCAAACTCCACTGACTATGAGTAGCCGTCCGATACCTATTGTAAGTAGTCAGAACTCCAATAACTAATCACTGTAAATGTTTTATTTAGTGCATTGCGCTACTTTGAATGCATCCATGGATGGTGCAGTAGGCGTATTAACATTGTGCACTATACAGAGAATATTATCCGAGCCTCTGTGTCCTTGTATGATATATAGGATGAGAGTTTAGTGCAGATACAGCACTGTTTATCTGAGGGTTTATTTTTCTTTTTCTCTTTTCGGTATTAAGGACGATTTACTGCTTTCTGTTCATTCTAAAAGCTGCTTTATAGTAAATACATTCCTTCTAGCTATTTAAATGTAAAGAAGCCCTTCAGCCATTATGATGAATGCCTTTTCTGTCTGTTCTTTCAGTGCAGTTACATATACGTATTCCTTTTTAAAACATTTTTATTTGACTTACTTTAGTTTGTAATAATATCCGAGCTCTGTTTATATATCTGTTTATACTTCTTTTTTTTTTTTTTTTTTTCCTCCACAATTGGCTTAAATCTTTCAATTTGGTTTTGGACAGTGTGCCGTTCACATACTCTGCCCTTTGTGATTGTAAAAGGTTAAGCTAGAGGTGTGAAACAAAGCTCCAAAGCACCCCAAGCAGTATTCCAACAGTGAAGCAGTGGCAATACTGTTTTTACATTTTCAGCAGACTCTACTAAACTACTGCAGTGGATAATGTATATTAGAAGAATAAATAATCAATTGAATGGTTTATTTAAAGGCAACTTTCTTGACACTTAGTACATCATTAACAATCGCAATGTTAAGCAAGCAAACGATTAAGACAATCCAGTTACAATACAGTATTGATCAGAGGAAGTAAGCTATTCTGATTTTGGATTTTAAAAATGATGAAGAGAGTCGATGATCTGAAGGTCGGGATGGAGTGAGCAGAGTTCTGCTTCTAATAGTAACAATGCAGGCAGTAGAACAGTGAGACAGATTTAGAAAGAGTGTGAACACGTATGGAGGTATATGAAAAGAAATATGGAGGAGCGATATTATGAACGAAAGTCAGACGTATTTTGAAGTTTATACAGTATGTGATGAGAAGCCAATGAGGCGGTTGTAAGTAAGGTGTGTGGTGTAGGGGGGCTGTTGATATGGGCAGCTTTGAATTTTCAATTAGTTGTAACTTAAGGAGTGTTTTTATCAGGAGGCCAAACGGAAAGGAATTACTCTGAAGGAGAATGGCAGCATAATGTGGCATGAGGGAAAGACAAACAGTTGATGGACAAATTATGAATTATGTTTATTTAATGTTGATGTTTTATTTCTGTGTAATTTTAAAAAGTTTAAAGTGAACTAAGATTTTATGTCTGGTTGTTGGGGATGGATGGATGGATGGATGGACGGACTGATAGACAGGTCAAACTACCCTCTGTGGCAACAGTATAAAAGTAAAAAAAAAATTAATCATCTTACCAGGTGTTTGCACTAGCCATTTTTGGCCCTAGAAAATGATGAGTTTGGACCCTTTACCACACTGTTGTCCACATTGTTGCAATAAATAAAACTAAGATTTGGGGGCACCTTAAAGTACATGGTTCTGTATAATCATCTTAACTCTCCCAACACCAAACATAACATAGTAGAATTCATTAAAGTTCTTAATGTAATGTTCCTTATTCCTTCTGAATTCTATCACCTCTTTGCTTTCCAGCAACGCTCAACCGTGGCTTCCATGATGCATCGCCAAGAGACTGTTGAGTGTCTGCGCAAATTCAACGCCAGGAGAAAACTGAAGGTTGGTCACTTTAGCATAATTTATATTTTAGATTATGCTATTTAATGCTAGTCATCAATATACTTGTCAACTGAAGATATAAGCTTATAATAGTAATCAATAAAACAAACTTGCATATATTAACTAAGTGGTAGCACAGTGGATAAGTTGTTGACCTGCTAACCCAAAAACTGAGAGTCTCAGCACCAGCAATTTGCCAGGTATAGCACCTGAGCAAGCCCCTAACGCCTCAATTGCTTTGTAGACAACAAATGAGCAAAATATTGCTTGTTGAGTAGAAATAAAATAAAATCAATGTTATTTCTGCAGGGAGCCATTCTGACTACCATGCTTGTTTCTCGAAACTTCTCTGGTAAGTAACTTGTTGCGTAGGACTGCTGATTTATTTCAATCTACCAGTTTTTTCAGCACGCAGGTGGACTCGTTCCGAGAAAAATAAATAAATCTAGTCTGTCTGTAATTTCTGATTCCGTCACACTGACTATTTAAACTTACACTGACTGCTGTAAGATATACTTGATGTTATGTTACTTGAGGGCTTAGGGTGAGTTCTCATTAGTAAAGGGCCACAGTTCTATTAGTTCTTCCCAATGGAATGCTTCTTTGTCCAATAGTGGGCCGGCAGCACACGAGCCCCGCCGCCCCCACCACCAGCACGGCTGCTCTGGCACAGGAAGGTATGTGTGGAGAAGGGCACTGTCTGACTGTCCGCCTATCAGTCCTCACTCTGCCCGCATGTTTGGCACAAGGAAGAATGGTCTGCCCTTGACACACTGACTCTCACTGCATACACACACACCCGGATTGACCCACAGATGGGCAAACATGCTAGTGCTGGCCACACTTTTATAAGCAAACTCAGCAGATGGTTGAGTGCAGAATCTCTAATAGAGAATCTTTTTTTCTGAGCAGTCACCTGCTCATGAGTTTAGGCTGGATATATTAAAATTACTTCCAAAGAAAAGCTCTTGACATTTTAATCCTCCCAAAGCAACCATAACCATCTCTATTTCAAATGATCCACCTTCCATAGGTGTTTGGGTCCAACAGGTTGAAACTGAAAAGGGCACCCCACACCGGTGCAAATCTTAAGAATATCATGAGACACTAATGTACGATAACCTTGCTGTTGAGCAGAAATCCAGGTAGCTGTATTGAGACACATGAGAGGTTTGACACTTTTAGAGGGGGTAGACTTGCCTGTCCCTACCTGATCAGAGGTTAACTTCCCATCACTACAACAGTCTAGCTCTGCTGGGCTCCCGTGTAAGCCCTTTAACCCTGAACTACTCAGATGGATAAAAAAATAAATAGGTGTGGGCTGGTCTGGATAATGCCGTCTGCCAAATGCCAGAAATAAGAATTCTTCCCACAGACACTTTTACATTTTACATCCATTTTTTACAATTAAAAATAGGATTATATTATACAATAAACAAAGTTGTATCTTGTCTTCACTGTGAACAGTCCAGTGCCGAAGAGTGTAATTAGAATGTACTGCTGGAGATCCAGTGTAGTCTACTTACAAAGGAAGGCCGAAACACTCAGCGGAATCAGTAAACCTTTGTTTTTATTTATCGAATTCTTTAAAAGATTATTTCTTATGTTGTCCCAGAAAGGGTTGTCCTCAGAATGCTTGGTACATTCCTTAAAGTACCATGTCATTGTCCACTTGGAAATCTCACCAGCATCACACTTTGAAACTGGGATCAGACACATTTCCCAGGCAGTGTTGCTTGTAAAGAAAATGTTTAATGTTAAAATGTGTATAAGCGTGTCCTTTTGTTTCTGCTTGGACCATGTACACTTAGCAGAGAGAGCCAGTGCGTTTATGCTTAAGTTGAGCAAACATCTACAGTTCAGCATGTGTCCAGGTGTGTGTGTGTGTGCATGGAAAATGGGATGATCATTATCAGAGAGGCATGTCTGCTGGTCCAGTGACTCGAGGTCTGCTTGAGGATGTGCTTTAATTGAATAGAATTTTTTTACTCTGTTACTCTAGCACCATAAGGGGACTAGTGCAGTAGATTAGTGCAAACCTTTGTCTAATGCAATACTGTTTCATTTATTATTCTACCGTTGGGATTATTGAAAAAGGAAAAAATAGAACGGGTTTTGCAAAGTGTCACTTTGGAACAAGCAAATAATAATTTGCTATATGTGAACGCAATTACCATATTTATTATTGTTAATCAATTATTATTATTATTCAGTAAATCTACTGACTGATGATTGCATGTTTAACTAGGCCCTTGTGCTGGTCTAAATGTCACCCCAGTGAAGAAAGTGAAGATACTTGCTTGTTATCTGCATGTCGGGCAAGTTGCTTCCTCGCTGCATGGATCAAGCATGAGAAAAGAATATTTATATATTTATATATATTATTTTTAATATTTTAAGAATATCCTTACCCAGAGACACCCCCCTCTTCCCCAAAAAACATCATACTGATTGCTTCTAATCTCAACATTTTTTTTTCTTGCCTTCCTTTTTACCTTTTGCCAAATGGAAGGTAAGACACGTTTAGGGTTAAAAAAAAAAATCTATTATCTACCTATGAAAAGTCTATTATCTATGTTCTTATTTTTGGATTGTTAAATGTATGGGAAAAGACTTGTATTTGCATCCATCCATCCATCCATCCATCCATTTATTGTCCATTAAAACAATCAGTTTTTGTGTGTATATTTAATTTCTGCATGCAAGTATACAGATCTAATGTGTTCTATTAACATGGGCACCACATTGCGCTCAGTTTCTCCATTGCTCATCAGTTTGGGCTTCATCCTATCTGAAGAACCAAGCACTGTGACCCCTCTGTTTTCTCCTTAACCAGGAGACACTGCTATACTTACTGCAGTGCTTTTACTACTCAGCATCACTAAAGGTGTCCTAAACTCTGTGTTTCATCTGTTGTTTTGCAGCATGCAAAAGTTTACTGAACAAAAAGTCCGATGGAGTAAAGGTAAGCTTTTAGAAATACCCACCACCGCCCCTCTATCTACCTCTTTTCCTTCAACACACACACACACACACACACAAACACACACTTTTGTAATACATCACATTAACAGGCTGCCAGCTTTCTCTCCATCGTCTCTCTCCAACACTATCTCATGCTCCTTTACTTCCTTTTTTTTATCCATTGCTTCCTTTCTTTTTTCATTTTCCACATTTATTGTATTTCTCGCTTCTTTTCTCTTTCTTCCTTTAGTCTTATGTTTAATTTCTCTTCTCTGTGCTTTATTTCCCTTCTTCCTCCCTCATTTCATTTTCCCCCACTAGCAATATCCAATTTCTTTTGTTTTCTGCTCTTTTGTACCTTTCCCCATGTACCGTTTTTTCTTTATTCGTACCCCTTTTCTTCCTGTCTTCTTTCTGTTACCCCTATCTTATCTTCATTCCATTCCATTCCTTTTTTTTTTTTTTTTTTTGTCTTGTTTATTTATTGGGGGGCGCGGTGGCGTAATGGATAGCATGGTCACTTCACAACAAGAAGATCCCGGGCCGGGGATCTTTCTGTTCGGAGCTTGCATGTTCTCCTCACGCTTGCGTGGGTTTCCTCCGGGTACTCCAGTTTCCTCCCAGTCCAAAAACATGCAGATTAGGTCGATTGGTGATTCTAAATTGTCCATAGGAGTAAATGTGTTGCCCTGAGATGGACTGGAGGCCCGTCCAGGGTGTACCCCCGCCTCTCACCATATGTGTGCTGGGATAGGTGTGACCCCGAATTAGGGAATAAGCGGGTAAGATGGATGAATGAATGAATGAATGAATTTTTCTTTTCTTCTCACCTATTGTTTCCATCACCTCCATGATTTTATTTCCCTTTGTCTTTCTTTCTTCTTTTGTTGTCTATAGTCTCATATTTTTTCCCCTATACGTCTCTTGATGCTTTTGCTTTTTCCTTCCACCTTTTAGTCTTGCTTTCTTTTTCTGTTTGAGTTGAAATCATGGGCAAGTGTAAGTCTGTATTAGAAAGTATGGCTCATGCATGCAGTGAATAGACTGTAATCAATTAACATCAATATGTACTTTCATTACATATAGGGATTTTAAAGATAAAATATTTTTAAAAATTCTACACATATTTCATATACAAGTTGTTGTTATTATTATTATTATTATTAACTGTCACTTGTCCCATTAAAGGTTGAAGGTTTTTGTGTGGGGACCCCTTCTACTTTCCTGTTTTCTCCAAAAACAATATTTTAATGCCTAGCTATATTTTTCTATCCCTAAATTTTTTTTATTGGCTTGGTTTTTTCCCCCTGTGCTCCTATACTCTCTTGTTTCTTTTTTGTTGTTTTTTCGCACGGTTTCGCACTATTCAGAAAAGGAAGTCCAGCTCCAGTGTTTGTTTGATGGTGAGATCTGTTCTCTGTCTCCCTTCACTTTTCCATATTCCTTTCTCTTTGTTTACCATTGTTCAGATGCTAGCCATTTTTCTATCCTTTATAGAACTCCCTTTTTTTTTTTGTTCGACACATCCTAGCCATTCTTTTTGGTTTTGTATGTATGCAAACACAAATGCATGTATTTTCATAACACACTACATAATCCAGTAAGATAAATGTTGCTGTTGCTTTCCGTTTGTGGCTGGTCACAGCAGTGCTGTTGCTCTAATGTTTAGGATGTGAGGAGAAAACACTGAGGATGTGTCCAGGTGATGCAGCAAGGATCTGAAGTCTTGTTCATGATGCAAAGTGCTAGTTTTGATCCAGGTTATTACTTAGTGGACTTTTTAGCATTCTATGCTGTAACTAGCACATCTTTTGAGCCTTCTGTAGCAGAGGAGCACAAATGCTGATTTTTATCCCGTGGATTTGATGTCACCTGGACCTCAAATCTGCTAGGCAAATTACTAACTTTTCTACCCGTAACTGCACAATAGCAACCACAGACTCTGAATCACCTTTTTAAATGGAAAGAATCATGTGTTTCTTGGCTTGCAAATAAAACCAAAGGCTTAATTGATTCGAGGTTTGGAGTTGTGCGATCTTTCTCATGTTTTGCTGTTCTGTCTTTGGTTAGTTACAGTTAGTAGTAGCAGTAGCTGACTTAACTGCTAGTCGACTCCCAATTTCTGAGAATTGTTTCGGTCCTCTGATGAAGCATTTAGCAAGAATATCTGGTAGCTATAGAAATATATAATTATACATATGACTGGGAACTAATTGTACAAAGATGTAGGGAGGATTTTCCAGGCTAAGATTTGAATCTATGCATGTGCATTCATCTCACAATGCACACCGCCCATTACCTCTGCTTCGACTGCACGGGATCAGACCTGACCCAACACTTACTTTACGCTCTTTACTTTGGGTGATCTTCCTTTCACCATCACACAGACAGAGTGTGGCCTCATTAGAATGCCGAATCACGCAGTGATATATAATAAAACATTTTATTCCATACCGTCTCACGCACGCATACAAATATACAGACATATAAAGGTCTGAGCATAAAATGATATTTTTGTGTATAGATTGTACATTTGTATATATTTCATAAGTGTGGCTGTTGATCTCTTCTTTCTGTTTCTTTATCTTTATTATTATCATGTGACCATGTATAATGTGTGAGAACAGTATTTAAGGATTTTTATTTTAATTCTATTTTCGATTGATTAACAAGATCATTAGCGTGACCACATGTACTGACTCAAATATAAAACAAATCAGCGACTGCTGCTTCTGTATGCTGTATTTTCCATTCCAATAAAAGATTCCCTACATTTTACCCAACTTTAACACTTAAATACACTTAAAATACACTTTACTGCCATCCTTCCAAAACCTATACGGCATTTAAAATTAAGGTTCTTAAAGACCACAGTGCACTTTTAATATAAACCCCAATCGATCGTGTTATATTTTTGTTGTACTTTTTTTCCCCTGCCTACAGTTTATAACATTCCTCCATAGAGACATGAACACTGTTGTCCATGATATACACTATACTGTTTTTATCCATACACTTGTAAGTGTGACTTGGAGGATGCAACTGATCTGAAGCTATTTTTGTCTCCGTAGGTACCAGTTTTATCTCTTTGCTGGGTGCATCATCTTTTTCTTATAATAATTTATCTATTTATTAATCTATTATTCCCCTTATTCTTTAGGATATCCTTTTTCATGCTGTTTTTTATATATATATATATATATATATATAGTTCAGTGCAGTGTAACACAGCACAAGGCAGAGGTGACTATATGATGTACTGTGTATGTTCCTGTGCAGAAAGTTGGCCGTCCTATCCATGATTTTATTTCTAAACCAATGGGTCAGAAATCATTTTTGCCCTTTGTTTTTTCTCTTTGCTTTAGTCACAGACAAACAACAATAAAAACAGTGTAGTAAGCAGCAGCACCAAAGACAGCAGCATATCATCCACAGCACCAATGGTACTTCATCTCTCTTCATTTCTTCATTGTTCCTTTACTCATTGTTTGATTTACCAGTCCATACATTTCTGTTCAGTGGTTTTCCATCAGCTTGTCTCATCTGTTTTCCTTTAAGTTAAATCAACTATTAATCATCTCTCCCTCCTGCCCTTGGTTTAGAGATGTTTTAAGAATGTTCTTCAATTAAAGAAAAGTGTGTTCAAACATATCCCCGAGTCCTGTTTCACCTGCATGCAGTAGCATTGTGATTCTCACATTCAGATATAAAAATGATACTGTCTCAAGTGTAATTTTATGCAGAACAAGTGTGCTAGATATGAGTTTGTGCTAATATCTAGTATCATGCTAGCATGTGTAGCTGAAACGGGATTCATTTGTAATCTCAAGAAAAGAAAGTGTATTGAAGATGCATTTCCTTATTATTTCCTCTCTTATAGTTTTTGATACCCACTACTTGTACTCAGCTGCTAGAGTCCACCTGCTGTCAGGGTCAAAGTTAGAATCGAATAACTTTTATTATCAAAGTGGACATACAGATGGAATGTTTTAATTGTTAAAGATTAAAGATACATTTCACAAGAAAATACGGCCCTGTCCGAAATCACATACGAAAGTGAGAATGGGAGACGAGTAGTAGGTCTGAATCCATAATATGCAAAAAGATTGCGGATGACTGCCCCTGCCAGGGTTTTATAGTTTGCATAACCCATGAGACAGCCGTTGTTATGAAACTGAGCTGCTCTTTACCGTTCTGCTGGAAGACCAGCTCTGGACAACGGCTCTCAATCCAGCGCAGTATCAATCTCTTTCCCTGTGATTGTGTAATTCTGGGAGTACAATTCTATATTGAGGAAGTACTTTAATTATCATTCATCATGTTGGAACTGCATCTTCTGGTCTTTTTTCTGTACGTGTTTCTGATCAATATTCATAAAACTTTCCAGTCTCTATAAAGTGGTGTGTGTGTGTGTGTTTGAGTCTTGTCAATAGAGTATGTAACTTGTGTAGCCCCTTTTTTTCGCTGATCAAGTTCTACTTACTGGAATTCTGTCAGGCCAAAGCATAGCACCTGTGTGTCTAGACCAATCTCACATAGTGCTATCAACAGCTTCCAGTGTCTTTCATCTCGTGTGTGTGTGTTTGCGCTTTAGCCTCTGCACTTGCCCTTAGAAATGGCACTAGTCTAGTCTTTCAGGCTGTTAGTTGACTTTGGGGCTTTATCTAACCTCCTTACTGCCCCCTCCTCTGCGTGGTAAACTGTCTCCTACCTTTCTCAGGAACCCCAGACCACTGTTGTGCACAAGCCAGCCGACGGCGTCAAGGTAAGAGGCTTTAGCTGCCAGCTCTTCAGCGCTCTGCGGTTTCTCCAACACTAACACCCACTAATACTGCATCATCAGTCCATGCAGAAACGCAACATCCAGAGCTTTTCTGTGAACTGCAAATTCAGCCAATTCAACAAAAATACACTTGTCATGCTGGCAAGTTTGGACCAGTTGGCTGAATTGGTATTCAAGTAACCCATGTACCCACTGAGACCTCTGACTAATAACCTAGAATTATCAGGAAGACGCCCTGACTTGTCTAGATCCCATTTACTAACTGTGCTGTGGTGCTTGGCTTATCGAGCTTGCCTTCTCTTAGGAAATGACTGGTTTGTGCAGGGTTTGGTGTGTTCCACTGAAGGAGTGTTTGTCCATCCGTTTGCGTGTCTTTGTTTGTTTGCTTGTTTGTTTGTACGTACATCTGCCAGGGGTACTAGAACTTAAGTGATCATTGTAATGTAATCTTCCTCGTCTGTTTTTTTTCTCCCTTATTGTTAAACCCCAAACCCCACCCTACCCCACCTCTTGTCTTTATGCAGGGCTCCATGGAGAGTTGTAACACTACAGAAGAGGAGGACATGAAAGGTAGGAAAGGTACACTATCAACCTTTTATATAATCTGCATGTCTCTTCTCTTTTAGCACAGATTGACCTGATCTAGACATTAGACAGAAATGAATGAAGGGCACAAAGACATTTTTATTGAGCCTGTTGTAAGTGCACCAGTCACAACAACATCCATTGTTGTTTACCAGTTTAACTTCATTTACTACAATCAAAAAGTGGGTTTAACATTATGTAGAAAAGTATAGCTGGTCACGTAGCAAGTTAAGAGCTGTAATAAAGCCTAATGAAATTCTAAAGAAGTGACTGTAGCCATAAGTCATAACCTTGCTGCAATAGTCAAGTGTACATCATGTAAAAAAAAAAAAAAATCTGTTCTCATCTCTGGGGATGACATTTGTTTCCTCCTGCTGGTCTGTGCTGTGATGCCACTGTTGCTCTGCCTTACGGAGTTACCGCAAAAGTGAAAATAAATACCATTCACGGATGCAGACCTCATGCTGAAGCGTTCAGTCAGCGGAAGTCTGAGGTTAGGATTAAGCACATGATGGCAGTATGTATTGTGCAGCAGCATCATTTATAATTTAATATCATCAGTAATCTTTACTCGTATGTGCATATTTTAAAACACACATTTGTAGTTTAAGATTTATTACAAGTACAAATTTTTGAATCTTTAAAGAAATCTCTCCTTATTTGTAATGCCGCAGGTGGTGGGAATTACAATGAGTGGGAGCAAAGTTTAGCATGAAGCATTTTAGCTTGTTTCAATATGTATGCCAAAAATGTTTTCTGCCAAAATCAGATCAGTAGTATGACCTAATCTCTGCTTATTGAACCTATGAGGAACCTATAAGTCTTATAGAAAAGCTCTTAAAATGTTTTTACTTTTAAGTTGCAATAAAGATAAAGAAATTTCCCCATTGAACAATATTTGTGTAACGGGGAAAAACGGTAAGATGTGAATCTTCCAACTTCACCACATCTTTCAGCCAATACAGAGCAGGGTAGATCCCAAATATCCCACATTCTGTACAGCAGTGAGACTGTGTGAACTTGGACAGAGCGGTCTTTATGTTTGCTTTAAACAATCCCACACACAGTCTCGGGCTCTTTATGTGGTCTTTTGCACTGTGATGACAAAGTTTCCTCCCACAATCCAAAAACATGTACGTGGGCTTGTGTTGGACTGGGGACCTGTCCAGGGTGTACCCCTCATGCCAGACATGACTGGGATATGACCCTGGATTAGGGAATGAGCGTGTACAAAAGGCAGTGTTTATATCAATTACACCTTTGTTCTATTCTATTCATTTTTGCTATAATAACAAAATCACCCCAATTTATTTAAAGATAATGTATTAAGGTCAAGGCAGCATAGTGATTAGCACAGTCGCCTCACAGTAAGAAGGTCCTGGATTCGATCGTTTGCTTGTTCTCCCTGAGCTTACGTGGGGTTTCTCCTGGTACTCCGGCTTCCTCCCACAGTCTAAAAACATGTACATTAGGTTATTCTAAATTGCCTATAGTGAGTGTGAGTTTGTGTGGTGGTTCGTCCATGTCTGCCACTGCGACTGACTCAAGGCCTATTCAGGGTGTAACTGCCTTTTGCCCTATGTGTGTTGGGATAGGCTCCAGCCAACCCCCATAACCCTGAATTAGCGAATAAGCGCTCTAAAACGTACACTCTAAAACTCCAAATGTCTCATTCTTGTTTTCTTCAATTCTTTTCTTTTAATGCCCGAGTCTCTAGTCACCATTGCTATTCCTCTATAGATCGTGGTGTATATGTGCAGTTGACTGTTGCCATCTGCTGTCTGTCCTAGTGTACTGAGTGTCTCCGCTTTTAAACATGAGCAGTCTTATGTAAAGATGATTCTTACTCCGGGCTATGTGCCAGTACCATCGCTGGCCTTTTTCATGGTTTGCTGTAAACAGATGGATTTGTTTCTCCTCTAGCTTACTGACTGTCCAAAGGTGAATTGACTTTGACAGTTTTGACAGGCTGTGTATGTGAGTCCGGCAGTGCGGAATAGTTTCCTCTTTATGGATTTTTAATAAAAACTGAATTGCATTGAGCTGTAAAGGGCAGAGCTCTTGCTTTGGTTAACCTGTAGAAGGCAGGTGTACTGTATCTCATGGACATCTACGGCAAGGTTTACTGCTACCAAGGTCGGGGCAATTCATGTGAATTTGGTGTATAGGTCTTTGACTTTGGTCAAGTCTTTTCAGTTTTGGACTTCTTGAAACACAGAATAGTTAAAGTACAGATAAAAATAGTTGGGCTCAATGAGTTTAAACAAAAGGCTCAGATGTTTATAGTGGATTTTGACCGGTTGGTTGGTTCCTCTTAGAAAAAAAAAAAAGATAAGGAGTTATACTAAATTTTATTTGTTTTAATTTTTTGCACTTCAGCACGCAAGCAGGAAATCATCAAAATTACAGAACAGCTGATTGAAGCTATCAACAACGGAGACTTTGAGGCTTATACGTGAGTTTACATTCTTGTTAGCTGGAATGTGTGAATTGTATTTTCCAAATTTGAAAACTGACTAAATATTTTACGATTTGTTGTTTAATATCTCATGTTTCAGGAGAATCTGTGACCCTGGATTAACCTCCTTTGAGCCTGAAGCACTGGGCAACCTAGTAGAAGGAATGGACTTCCATAAGTTTTACTTTGAGAACCGTGAGTGACATCTGTAACCCTCTGTCTGGGGTTTAATCAAAAATCTTCATTTTGTTCCTAAAGGAATGTTTGACCGCAGGGGATTTTATATTTCCCATTCTCTGTCTAGTCCTGAGTAAGAACAGCAAGCCAGTGCACACCACCATCTTAAATCCCCACGTGCACTTGATTGGAGAGGACGCAGCTTGCATCGCATACATCCGACTGACCCAGTACATTGATGGACAGGGCCGCCCGCGTAGCTGCCAGTCAGAGGAAACTCGTGTGTGGCACCGCCGTGATTCCAAGTGGCTCAATGTGCACTTCCACTGCTCTGGAGCACCTGCTGCCCCTTTACAATGAACTACACCAGGCACAGGTATCATTCTCCCAATGGGCCACATGATATCTCACTTTTACAAAAATGTATGATTGTTGTTTGTATAGAAGAATATCTTTCTGTTTACCATATGCAGGCTATATATATATATATATATTATACATTAACTCTATTTTTTTTTCCCGCTCTCTTTTTATCAATTTATTCACTTATTCCTCCCTTTGGTTAGACTTGACTTATAATGAATTATTTCCTTTCATTCATCCATCCATCCATCCATAGGCTATGTATAATAGTTCCATCCATATCTCTCTCTCTCTCTCTCTCTCTCTCTCTCTCTCTCTATATTATATATAAAATGATGTGTGTATATGGAAAATGTATGTATCCATCTAAATGGATGAATGGAGTTATATTATATTGATGGATGGATGGATGAAAGGAAATAATTTATTATATACCAAGTCTAACCAGACGGAGGAATAACTGAAATGCATGAATGGAATGATTTGATAAAAAGAGGGAAAAAAGCATCAATGTATGGTTATATATAAAGCCAAAGTATGTACATGTACTAAGGTGCAAACTCTTCCTCCCGCTGTCTCTTTTTTTTCCTCAGCTTGCCAGGGTAATTGGAGCCTGTCTTCTCAGTGGTCGGATTGGTGCCAGGGGCCCGGCAGGAAGAGTAAACATAAGCGGGAAAAAATTACACAACAATGTAAAAAAAAATTTAAAGCCAGCTGAGGCCAGCACCATTTCAGTCCAACCGTAGCTAGACGTGGGTGCCGGCGATGGCAGCGACCCCGCCCTCCGAATGCTGCATGTTTCTGATGCCCAAAGGAGGCACTATCTTGTCCTTTATCCATGATCCCATCATATGTTGTAAATTTTCCAGATCGCCGTCCCTCACGCCGGTGACTGAGGTTTCAAATCAGAAATGTGAATTATTAATGGGAAACCCACTTTTTCAGTGGCTGGTGGTGTGTATTTCTCTTTTCTTTTCTTCCCCCCCCCCCAATGTTTCTAGCTAATGGTATGGGTGGGTATATTCAAGGAGCTAAACTAAATTTTTGTTTAATATCAAAAGGAAATCTCACCAAAGTGTAAAATGAAGACTTTGACATGAAGTTATTTTAGCAATCCTTTGATTTGAGAGAAGTTTGGAGGGCGTGTAGGAAGGTTTTTATTATCCTGTAGGATTTTGTTTGTGTAACTTTGTGTTTTTAATCTCCTGAATGATAATGTATTTGGAAGTTCTTAGTGTTTTCAAAAAAAGGCGTTTTAAAAGCAAGGCATGTTGAAAATACACTGATTTTATCGAGAGGATGAAAAGAGCAAGGTTGTGTGTGTTAGTGTGTAATATGCGCTCCCACTTTAGCACTCCTTGCTTTGTTGTGCTTTCAGAAAAGCCTTCTTCATACACGCACAGGCACCCATGGGTTTAGTCAGTTTAGTTGCCTGCTCATCTGTTTGCAGTTCTCCACTCCCCTGCTGGGTGGAACCTGAAGTTTCAGTACACTCTCTTCACTTTATTAGCGTGTTCCTGAACTCTTTCTGATTAACGGGAGGAACTTAAACACTATTCACCTCATCATGCATCTCTGAATGCTATACGTCTCTCTTGCACATTTAGGTCAGCTTCCTAGTCCTCTGGCTACAAGTGTTTATATTTTTCTAGACTCTTATGACGCATGTTTGAATGGAATGGATAGAAATGGCCTGTACTGTTTGCACATGAGCCTAAGACGCTGTGCTGTCGTGTTCCCGTGTGTGCACTTTCTTTCTGCAACTTCAGGTTCGAAAATCTCTTTGGAAATCAATTTACAGCTGTTATTCCGTCCCGCGTGTGTGTGTGTGTGTGCGCGTGTGTGTGCGCGTGTACACTGCCTGTGTTCTGTTTGTGGCTCCCTGTTTTGTCTCCGGACTCACTGTGAGTGACGCTCCAGCATGTTTTAATAGAGGAAGCGGAGTGCAGGATGGATGAAGATGGTGATCAGCTGACTTGGATGAAATGGTCATGCTTAAGGTTTGTAGGTCTTTTTTGGTGACACTTTATGTTGTACTGTTCGAATGTTAGCGTTTCTAGTGTTGTTGTATTCCGGATCATATA
>JAOTRA010000032.1:12540229-12554891 GCA_026260255.1 Pseudolaguvia tuberculata
TTTTAAACTGTAAATATTTACACAGTACCCATGTGTGGGTGAAGAGTGGAGCCTAGGCTGTGGCGAACATGCACGCCTCTCTCTGACCGTCCGTCTATCGTACCACCTGCTCTTTGATATCCTCCATCACCCACTGGTACAGTGAATACTGTCGTAAATGCAACTTGTCTTGTGTAGTTTTTGATCCTGGTGTGGCTTTGTGCTCCCTTTGTGCACCGCCATGTGCTCCCTTTAGCACACACACGTGTCCGTGTGTTTCAGCTTGACTTCATCTGCGTGACTTGTTTCACTGTAGTAACGTGAGTTTGTGTTTTATATCCGTGAAAAAAAAAAACAGTTGGAAAGCAATTCACGCTCGTCCTCAGTTGCATAGAGTTACACACAACCGACGGTACCAATTGCAGCACTGTGACACCTGCCACTCCATCACACCGTGTGTGTGTATTTGTTTGTCTGTCTGTGTGTGCATGCATTTGCGATGTTTTGGGGTCTCCGTAGTGTCTGTTCTAAGACCCATTGTTGTCTGTCCACACAACCATTTTTGTAAAACAACACAACCTGCATTTATTCCATATCCACCATTATCAAGGAGGAAAATCGGACGGCCGTGTATCAGATGTAGGAAGAAGATGCCTGTTAGACATTGTGCGTTTAGCTTTCTGTAGCTCCAAGAGATTCGCTCACTTTTACCAACCAAAACATATATGCAGTTGGACAGAAGGAGGAAAATATGCATGTCTACTCTGGTAATATATTTTCACTGTCTGTGTTTATTTCCAAATGGAAAAGTCTATCTTATCTATCTATATGTATGCTACCTGCATTCTGGAGATCACCGACTAATGACTAATCAAGTGATGTATCACAAACAAAACAAAACGAAAAGACAAAAAAAGATGAAGCAAACCGTAGCTTGGTATGTTCCCCAGATTCTATTCAATTTATTGCATCATAACCATAGGACGGTTCTACATATGACTATAGTCTGAGTTTTAATTGGATGCTGGATTTCTTTGCATGACCATATAATTAATAAAACAGTTGAAAAACAAAACAAAAAAAATTTGAACAAATATCAAGTGTTTGTTTGAGTGTCTGTAGATCTTCATAATAGCTTTGTTATTATTGAAACATGGGAAAGTATTTAATAAAAACATTTAAACTAAAAACTTGCGGCTTGCGTTCTTTTCCTCCTGCTTTTAAACGCTTGGAACATTTACAGACTAATTGGTACTTCAACTGGGATAAAGCGAGGAACCGTCGGCTGGTTTACTCGTACTGGGGTTTTTTCCTTCTCTCATTGTCCTCAAAAGTTACACAATGTTTATATAATACTCTTCATTGTTTTTTTTATGTTCTATATTTTTTATTATTGGTTTTATGACCGCTGCTCCTAAAGCACTAATGATCTGATGATACAGCTTCTTTAAACACTAGCTTTAAAAGCACGTTTACAAACTAAACCATTTTTTTTTAAATAGTGTGAATTGTTGAATTTCCTTAAATTCTGTAAGTCCACATGCTGGCTGACCGGCTGTGTGCACTCGGACATTGCTGTCCATTGCACATAAGGTTTAAATGGATTTGCATGAATAGCAGCACACGGCAGAGACCAAACCCAGAAAAATCGAATAGTTTGTGACACTCACAAATCTTAATTCTTTTAATGGTCTTCACAAACGCTTGTTGTGTCCATAGGCGTGAATGTTTGTGTGAATGGTTGTTTGTCTAAGTGTTACCCTGTGACAGACGTTTGACATATCCAGGGTGTATCCCTGCCTCTCGCTCTATGTGCGCTGGGATAGGCACCAGCAGACTCCCGTGACCCCGAATTAAGGAATAAGCGGATAAGAAGATGAATGAAAGAAACGGAACGATATTTTGACGCTGAGATGATTTTATAGTTTCTCAGAAAATTATGGAATTATTTCAGCTCATTATTACATCCTCGTACTGGAATAATCCACCTGCTACAAACCAAATGTGATTCCATCCTCGTACTGGAATAATCCAGATGTGATGCCATCCTCGTACTGGAATAATCCAAATGTGATGCCATCCTCGTACTGGAATAATCCAAATGTGATGCCATTTTTTTTATCCCGCATACCAGAGTGTTCAGTCATTTTGCAAAATAATAACCTGTTAAAATATTTCTTTTATATGGTTAGTGCAATTTTTGCTCCTGAACCTCAGCTCACATTGTCTCCACATCCGGTTTATAACATGTCACCTTCATTTACACACACACACTGTAAGCTGTCCTTCCTAGTATCAACCTAAAATAGATTAAATATGCATTGATTTTTATTATTTTATTCCAAAGCCACATGGAACCACAGCTGTAGGATGAGTAGTGGGTTTCTGGTGTTTAGGGAAAGACGTGTGACTGCAATAAAGATTTGACACTTAAATAAAATGTTAGCCAGATGTGGTAGCTCACAGGTTAGACTGTTGGCCCAGTGACTGAAAGATCATGGGTGTAATTCTCAACAGCACCACCGCTGGGCCACGGAAATAGATCCTCAACCCTCAACTGCTGTCTGGGGGGGGGGGGGGAACCTTAATCATAAATGATAAATGTCAGCTAACATTAAAAAAAAAACTTTCGAACCTGCGCCATCCAAGGCAGTTTGATGGTAGTAGAAATGTACTATGGTAATAATGTGCATCGTTTACTACATGTAGGAACGGTATTCTATTTTTGTATGTTAATGTTGCCCACCTTTGTCTCTGACATCAGTCTGGCTTGATTGACAGGACAAGTGTATGCCCTCCCTTTGAGCAGCAGAGATTCCACCATGTAAGCAGACATTGGTGGTAACCCTCTCCCTCCTTTTCTCCTCTATTCTGCTCCAACCCATGACTGAGCTCCAGTTGAGTGAATGAGTGCAGGGCCTGAGCATGACTTTGTGAGATTAAGGTAGGGGAACTAAGTCTTCTCAGGAATATTAGTGTAGCTGTAGGCTAAGTGCTCTGCTTTTGTAGCACCATGTAAACATCAAGTAAGTGTCCTCGTGCCGTAGACCCTACCTGCTGAATCCAGGAGGCAGCACAGAAACATGGTGGTGGAGGACATCACCATAACGCTCTCCGGAGGAGCACCATGGGGCTTCAGGCTTCAGGGGGGAGTGGAGCACCAGAGACCACTGCAGGTTGCCAAGGTATGGCTCATCTGATGCCTGGTAAGATTTGTGATCCCACCAAAGTATGTCCTTGATCACCTAGTGTATTTGTCTAATCAATAAATTAATACTGATATTTAGGGGATAAGAAAATATTCTGAATGTTTGTTTAGAGGATTTTGTCCTTTTATATGATGTATTTAAATGTGTGTTAAAATAAATATCTTTCAAGGATTAAAGCATCCAAACCATCTCACCAAATGATTCTCCACACTTTCTGCAGCATTGCAGTGCAGTGCAGTGCAGTGCAGTGCAGTGCAGTGCAGGGCTCGGCATGCCTGCTTATAGGAATCCACTTTCTCTCCTTTTGGAGTTGCGCTGTCTGAGCACAGGATTTTATTTCCCACACAGTCTGAACAGTGTTAAACATGCAGAACTGTATTTGATAGCAGGCTATTCTAAGCTGTTGGAAAAGTATCTTTCCCAAAGGGGGGCGTCGTCTTCTATCTAAATAACAAAACTTATTACATCTATTCTATTAACCTGTCTGCCTGTAGATCATTCTTGCTAATAAAGAATTATTATACGTTAAGTTCTGATTATTTTTAAACATTACACAATCTTTAATAAAAGTTCTAGCTTTTATGATATTTAAGTATTAAAAACACACACAATCTCATTATATTACATGATTGGCAGAAATCCCTTCTCTCTCTTCTCTGACTCAGTACTTAAGGTATTTGCCTACTAACCCAAATACAGCTGGGTCCCTAAACAAGGCCCTTGACCCCAAATTTTCATAGCTGTATAAATGACCAATGTTAGTCGCTCTGGGTAGGGGCATCTGATTACTGCTGTAAATGTATTAATTTAACCCCAGAGGTATATCATTAATGAAATCATTAATTTCCATGGATTTCAGGCTGCTGTTTTCTGCTTGTCTAGCTGTTTGTAATCACTGATATTAGGTTGGACTCTGGAATGAACTGCCATCTGATGTGTTGTAATAAAATCTAAACAAAGCCTAAGTGAACTGATTTACCCGAGTATTGCCCCCCTAGCAGTTAAGAGCGAATACTTGGACTTGATTTATATACCTGAATGTCAGACCTAAAAATGATTAGACTTATTGTTGTATTATTAATGTCACCTAATGTCTCACAATAGGCAATACAATCAGTGACATTGTGACATGGGGACAGGGCTAATTAACTTTAGCACAGGTTGCATGGAGGCAGTTGGAGGGAATGTTTGTCCTCTGTGACTGGCATTTAATGTTACACTCCGGCGGTCATTGTGTGCTGCCTGAAACCTGTACTGATAAATATAAAGTCAGAAAAAGGGAATAACGAAAGAGTTATGATGTCTTTATATAACTATAAAAGAAAAGTTCTTTTATTATAAATACTCACTGCAATATGATTCACAATCAAATTGAAAATAATTAAAACTAGATCATTTGCAAGTTTCACTAATATTTACTGTCAACACTTTTTACAATAGTTATTGCCTCAAAGCAGCTTTACAGAAAGAATGATGAGTTTGTCCCTGATGAGCAAGCCGAGGCGACAGTGGCAAGGAAAAACTCCCTAGAGTAGGATTAGGAAGAAACCTTGAGAGGACCCAGACCCAACAGGGAACCCATCCTCATTTGGGTTGAACAGAAATTAATGTATAAGTGTGTATGTGTGTGTGAGTGAAACAGTTCTGGTGGCTGGAAATGGGATGACGTCTGAAGTCATCGCGGGACTGTGATAACCAAGCGCTCCCGATCCAACACGGTGGGGCGTCACGTATACCTCTACAGAAGAGGGGGGGGGAGAAATAAAATGATTATATACTGTATAAATGGTATTGAGGTTGTAAGATAGAATTCAGTGCAGGAAAAGACTCCGGCCAAACTAACACAGCCTAACTAAAAAGAGAACCAGAGGGACTCACAGACATGAGGGATCCCTGATATTTAAGGCAACCAGACCACCACCGAAGACAACTGAGTGATGGGTGAGAGTCCGGAGGACAACATCCAACAGCATCAGATCACCATAATGCTCAATATCTATGAGTCCCCTCGGTCTGCTCCTTTATCTAAAGAGGATTAACACTGAAAGACCTGACTAAATAAATGGGTCATTAATCTAGACTTAAATAATAATTGAATAAATCATTCATTCATTCATCTTCTATTGTTGCTTATTCTCTAATTCAGAGTCTCTAATGTCCCTTCACAGTTGATCATCGCTGTAATAAACTAAGAGCTCACCCAAACTTACCTTTATTTAATCTTTGTGAGCATCAATAAAAGACCAGTGCTGTACCTCACATATGTATTGAAATGGAAATGTTTTGGTCTGAACTATTTTTTTTTGTCTGTCTGTACCGTCTTTATTTTGTCCTATTGTCCCTTTGCTGAGAACCAAATCGTTCAGTCAAGTAATAAAGCAAAGGGATGTGATTTTTAACATTCTGGTGTCTGAATGCCAACTTTTTTGTACTGGTGTAGGTGCGCAAGCGCAGCAAGGCATGCAGGGCAGGACTTCGAGAAGGAGATGAGCTCATGTCCATTAATGAAAGATCCTGTGAGCAGATGTCCCATGCCCAGGCTATGAACTTTATTGATAGCATCCCTGGATCACTGCACATCAGGATCAAAAGGTAATGCTCTCTCTTCTAGAACCATCACTGACCATCTCGGAGAAGAATGTTATAGTCAACTGGACACCTGAACACCACAACCGTATTTGGATCTTCTGCAAACAGTTGCACACAGTTGTATCATGTAGTTTCTGCATCTATGCAACTATTTCCAGGCTTAAATTAATGCCTTTGGCCTGGAATTTTCCTATGATCTTTTCCAGGCTGTTGCAATAAAGTTATATACATGTATGTGATGTATTGTGATGATGTTGACACTAAAAGTCCGACTCAGCCTGGATCCAATGTACTGAATGTATGTTTAATGAACTGTAATGACCAACTGCACAAATGTAGCCTTACCCAAAAGCCAGTGACTGGCATTATATATGTTGCTTTGGCCAAATGTGTGCTAATTCCTGCAGCTACACCCCTAAAGCTAGTGGAATCTATGATTGGTCATTAAAATAGTTGGATAGTTATGGTGTCCATAGACACTTACTATATAGTGTAGAAAGTGCTTACTGTTTTCTACTTAGTGTAGTATGTTCTGTTTTGTGCTTGTCAGGGTACCAGCTGGATTCCAGTCAGTTATTCTGGTGGCACGAGCGCCTTCTCCTCGCATCGATAAAGAGTACCGTGCTGCCTTAAGAGCTAAATCACCCCCCAGTTCCAATGTGCAACCTGGGGTTAGACAAGCATGCTACAGCTCACCGATGTCTCAGTCAGCTCGCAGTGGGGTCACCTCCCCATTTGGCAGTGAGGCATACTATGGAGAGGCAGACAGTGATGCGGATGTAGCTCATGACCGCCAACGTAAGCAGAAACGTCGCAGCCCCAATAACTCCCCTGGAAGAGCAGGCTACACTTCTTCTGAATTGGCGGAAGCATCAGAGATGAGTGGCTATGACAGTGCACCAGATGTCCAGGACTGCACCAGAATAGGGTATGGCTCTCAGGAAGGGATGGTTCGCAGAGAGATGGTGTACCAGCCCCATCCATCTGGAGCCTGGTCCTCCCAAACCTCCACAGAGACCTCATCTATTAGTGCGGATGAGCAGAGTTCTCAGGACCTGATATTGGAAGAAGACAATGGTTTCCAGGAACCTGCCAATGTCCCACTGGTGGCTCCAGAAAGAGCAAAGGGGGCACTGAGGCTGGGTGTTCATGGTCAGTTGGTGCCCATGGTTGGACCAGTTGATAAACCAGTGGATGAAGAACTCACAAAGACCTACATGGATAAAGCAAAGCAAGCTAGTAAGTATTTGTTTATTAATCTTTCTTGAACATTTCATTCAATGCCATTGTATTAGAATCAATGAAAAAAACTTTGTTTTATAAATCATAAAACTCCCATAACTCATTTTTGCAGTTAATTGAATTTATTATTAGTGAGGAAATAAATGTGCAGCTGGTTAGTGTCATTAGATGTTAATAAATCCACTCGAACACTGGTTGTTCTTTCAATGTCTTTTATGCATTCCATGTCACTGTCTGGTTTAAGCATATGTTCCAAAATGTGAATGTGCATGAAACCACTTGAGTAGAAAACAGCGAGGGCTTTCAGCTTGGCCAAGGGTCTATATTTGTCCCGTGGCTGTGTGGATGAATATTCAAATCATCTCCAGCTGCTCTCTGGTGTCGACCAAATGACTTATCATCTTCCTTTTTTTATTTTATTTATTTTTTAAGTTAGCTTATTACAAACTACAAGTCTGCAAATGGTATTTTTTCTATAGTCATGACATGCTGCAAATTAAATGATCATAGGGAGTAGCATGTTAAACATGTCTGATGCCTTATTTCATTTAGAATTGAACCGTGGTGATACACTGCAAGACAAACAAGTAAAGGAGGCCAGGAAAAAGTGCCGCACTATTGCCTCTCTGCTGACTGATGCACCGAATCCCCATTCTAAGGGTGTCCTGATGTTCAAAAAACGCCGTCAGCGCTCCAAAAAGTATACGTTGACTAGCTATGGTAGTGTGGATGAGGACATGCAACAAGACTCTCAAGAGGAAGACAGTCAATTTCTTGGAAGTGAATCTGAAGTGGATGAGGAGGGGTTCAGTGCAGCACCTGATCCTATATGGGACAGCGACTACCTGGAAACTCTTGAGAAAAGATCATCTCGAGATTTAGAGAGTTATGAAGCAGAGGATTCTCAGAGTACTGGCCTGAGTGACACCACAGGTAAAGGGGCAAAATTGTTTAAGCAGCAAAGGAAGAGAGCTGAGGAGCATGCCAAGAAAAGTTTTATAGCTCAATCACAACAGAGCCTGATGCCGAGTCAAGCCCAACTTGAAATGCAAACACAAGAAATACATACACAACCACCAGATTTGTCTGTACGAGTGAAAAAACAAGTGAAACTCCAGCCACCACCAGTTGCTCCAAAACCCACCAAACCACAAGAGCTGAAGCTGCAAGAGGAGGCTTGTGCTACCAAGTCCCTACATCATGTAAGCCCTTCTAACTTTACTGAGAATTCTACCAGCATAAGCGTACCAGTGCATACCTTGATGCATACAACAAACCAAACATTAAGTGCTGCATTACCCCTGATGCCTCTGTCTACAGCTCCTCTGCCTGAGTTGCCAGCAAGCTCAGTTTTGAACCGTACGGCTCGTCCATTTACAGCTGGCTTTATTAGCCACCGAGCAGCTACCGCACCAGTCATGTTTTGCCCAAACGCTGCTAAAAAGTCTCCCAGACCAGTCTCAGTGGCAGCACCTTCTTTCTCTGCACCGTCCAATGAGAAGGTTATAGATGTCCCCTCTGTCAGATTCACAGCAAGTCAGATGAGTGATAATGTTACTCCAGAAATGTCCTCCAACTTATGTCCTGTGCCCAGCAAGCCTTATTTATATACTATACCTGAGCCTACCACTTCCATTACAACACATCCTCCATCATCAACGGAGAATATTCATGTGCCCACTATCACAAAGACTATAGAACCTGATTCTTCTGTTACTGTCACTGTTACTGCAGATAATCTTGCAGCTAGTCTCACTGGTCCCAGTACCATAACTTCCATTTCATCATCTCTGTCCATTGCTTCAGAGTCTCCCATGATGCTTGCTACCCCCATGGCTTCTGAAGTCCATAAAACTCCTGTTAACCCAATGAGGTGTCTATCCCCTGTAGTACATCAAGAAAATTCCACAGAGGTATCCCTTGTAACTAATGGAAAAACTGGCATCCTTCAGGAAGCTAGACGCCGTTATACCAATAAGTCAATGTTTAAGGTGTCTGAGAACAAGAAAAACTCTCCCAATCCTGATCTACTGTCTATGGTGCAGAATTTGGATGAAAGGCATAAGCAAGCATACACAGAGTCAGTCTACAGTGCCCAGGACATGGATGATAAAGAGGGGCGCATGGCACCACCAGTAGCACCTAAACCACGGATAATCCCAGAGATGGCTCAGATTCCTAGGGCAGAGGGTAAAGGTGCTGAGCTTTTCGCAAGAAGACAAAATCGCAGAGATCTCTTTGTGGTAGGGGCTACATCTGGTTCACAGCAGCAGCATACAGAACCCCAGTCGTCTATAAATATCATTAATTCATCTGAGTCTTCGCCCTGGAAATACTCTCCAAATGTCCGTGCTCCCCCACCCATTGGCTACAACCCTCTCCTGTCCCCATCTTGTCCTCTGGTGTTAAATCGTGGAGGAACAAGGAGTTCTGAGAGAAACTCCAAGGTGGGTAAGAGTGTACATGGTATCCAAAAGGAAGGTATCAGGGCTATAGACTTTATGCGGCGGCAGCCTTATCAACTTAACTCGGCCATGTTCCAGTTTGGAGGGGACTCAAATACAAAAACTTCCTCATACCAGAGGCAGCCACAGGTTGGTTACACCTTAAGCCAACCCCGACAGGTACCTGTGAAGGCAGCACGTGTGTACGAGATCAAACGCTTCTCTACTCCTACTCCTATGTCGGCTCCAACAATAAACCCCACCATTATTGCTCCACGTTCACAAACGACTCTAGCTGATCCCCTATGTCGCTCGGATATGACCTCTCCTACCCAAGCGCCTATTTCCCCTTCACCACAGTCTCTACCTTTAACTACAGCCATGTCTGCACGAGCTCCGGGTTTACCAGATCTCCCTAAAATATCTGCCGCTCCCATATTTCATCCGACTCCATACTTACCCCCAGTGTCCCTATCCAGCATGTCCAGTCTGAGCTCTCAGGGTCTCCAAACTATCAAACAGTTCAAGAGTGCTCCTGAGCTCCGTTCCCTGCCACCAGTCCCAGCGAAGCCTACAGTCCGGGCACCCAAACCTCGCTTTATTGCCACACGTGTAGGCATACAGCCTCATGTATGGACGCCTGGAGCGCTGTAGAAATGAGTGACGCAATTAGAAAAAGGATGAGTTCAAAGCTGATCATTTATTCTCATCAGGAACAGTAAGAAACTTTTATTTACCAAATAAAGAAAAATACGATTGTACTTCTTTTAAGAGGAAACTAATAATTTGACTGTATCCCAGGTTTTCTCACCCAACATTGTTTGAGGTCACTAACAATCTTGTGACTATATGGAATAAATGGCATGGAAAGCCTTTTAGAAAAGTGGAGGTTAGCTGACTACAAATATTAATCAGGACGTGGTTCACATTTATATTCAAAATCTAACACTGAATTGATTTGTAAATCTTGAATTTTTCACTGTAGCTCATGTATGACAATCTTTCGGAAATTTTATCTGGTTTTGAGCTGCAGAAAATCTTAGTGGGAAAGCGCAAAGAATCCTTTACTGAAAGGCAATAAAAACACTGATAATACTGGTTTAAATGGTACTATATCATAACAGTGATTTAGTTATTTAGCTGTAATTATTAACCCGCTTTCTTTCTTCGATTTGAGCTTTTTCAAGAGTAAAAGCAGCTACGAATAATGAAAAGCCCTTAAATCTCATATAAATCATTTTAGAAATCATTTTATAGCTAATCCAGTTTTTATACTGGCAACTAACTTCCAATGTAAAACCAAAACAATCACTCTGTGTATTTTATTCATTTCTTCTCCATTATGGTACTTTAAAGTTTCTTCCCTTAAACCTACTGTAGATCTGTTTGCTTTTTCTTTTTTTTTGCGTAAACCTCCTTTTATTAACGCTTAAAACAATGTAATGAGATTGTTAAGATCCAGGCTAAAAGAAATAAGGTAAGCAAGATCTCCATTTCTCATAAACCAATCAGAAATTCTATCTGTTCTGGCAGAGCCTGGAAAGGAACAGGTGCATGAGTGTCACAGCCTATTTGTGGGAGCAACATAAACAGCAAAACAGACATCATCCTGATAGGATCCAGCGCTTATGTTTCATATCTAATAAACCAATCATATTTATTTAAATTATAACACCACTTTAATAGAGAAAACTTAAAGGTTATGTAGGCAAGAAAGTCCAAGAGATGAGTTCAAAGACCAAGCCTTCCATCTAATTCTGCGTTTTTATTTGAGCAGCCTCAATACAATACAGTGAACCACTGTAGAGCTCTGTACCGACAGGCAGGTTGTATTTGACTCCGTTATCAGGACAAATTCACTGCAAGGTTGATTGTAACTTGAAGGGGGAATTGAGTTTACACTCTTGAGGCAAGAGAAAGGAAAGCCAAGAATGGCACTATGATCTGTTCGGGTTTTAAAGGCAGTACTGAAGGAAGATGTACAGTAAGTAGCACAGAACCTGTTTACAGGAGTGTATCATAATATGGAATGTATAAGATACTGGGATAAAATAACTGAGGTACTATACATAAACATGATCTATTCTCCAAGGCATATTTGACTTTTGAGACTGAGACGATTACTATACACTAGATTAGATCTCATGTTAAACATGGTCACATTACAAGTACTTTTCTGCATGCAATGCTTGTATAGTATTAATTGCGTGTAGTGGACTGAGGTAAGGATGGGATTGTTTCTGTGATGTAACATTTGATCTTGTGTGTGTGGGGAGGGGGAGGGGGGGCGTGTATCTATCTTTAGATACTACCCAACAGCTTTTAAAGATATTTTTCAATAAATAAAGTAAAAAATCAACAATTGTCAGTGACTGTTATTTGTTACATCACACTGCCCTCTACCGTTAGATTTAGTACTACAGCCAGATTTTTGTACATGACGCTAAACAACAAAAAATACCACAACTAACCACACAGTGGAGATCTTCCCACATTTATCTTATCTCCTAATCCTGTATATAATGAACTTATTAAAGATCACAAAGTTCACTCATTCATTCACCCCCTAATTTGGGGTCACGGGGGTCTGCTGGAGCCTATCCCAGCGCACATGGGGTGAGAGGTGGGGGTACACCCTGGACAGGTCGCCAGTCCATCTCACTTTTTGTGAACAATTTAGAATCACCAATCAAGCTAATCGGCATGAAACCAGAGTACCCAGAGGAAACTCACGCAAGCGCTGGGAGAATAAGCATCCCCCGGCCTGAGAATCGAACTCGGGACATTCTTGTTGTGAGGCGACTGTGCTAACCACTACACCACCGTGCCGGCCTAGATCATATTTATTGTACGGAATAATTTACATTATCATTTGGCAGTTACCCAAATGTCAACATTGCTCAGATAAAGTGGAAGAAAAAGGAATTATATTTAATGCTCTTCAAAAAGAGACAGATCCACTTGGCTGTTTGGGTACTGATGGGAAAAGTCATTCCACCATTTTGTTCTTTCATTCACTTTCATTTATCCATCCATTCATTCATCCTCTTACCCACTTATTGCCTAATTAGTGGTCACGAGGGTCCGCAGGTGCCTTATTCCAGTGCACATAGGGCAAGAGGTAAGGTAAAACCCCGGACAGTTTGCAGGGCCCACATAAAAGAACAACCACCCACACACACATTCATTCCTATGGACATTTTTTACTCAGCAATCAACCTAATGTACATGTTTTTGTACTGTGGGAGGAAACTGGCGTACCCGGCGGAAACCCAGGCTAGGAGAACATGCAAACTTCGCACAGGAATCAAACCCGGGACTTTCTTGTTAACCTTTTTAAACTGGTTTCTTCCAAATAGTTGCCCAGTTTGTTCAGAATGTTTGTCTATTTGCAGTGTGTGTGTCGGCGTGTGTGTGTGTCAGTGTGTATACTGTGCTATGAATTTATTGTACACATTTGCTTTGTCATGTATTTTTGTCTCATGTTGAGCTGTATTTATGTATTATGTGTAATCTGACCAATCAAATTCAACATGTTGTGACTGTAAATTATAGCGTAATAACCAGAGATAAACACAGACTGTACAAGAGCAAAATTCATGATCCAGTTTTTCAAGTAAATGTGTTCACAGGTGGGTGACCTGCCGTGTGATTGTTAAAAAAAAGAAGAAGAGGAAATCAGGAGGAAACTGTACAACTGCCACCCTCGATATTCAGAGAGGTTCTTGCCCTGTCGGACTTTAATAACTACACTCTCTCTCCTTCTATATTTAGAACATGAAGCATCTGCGAGAAAGATATTAGCCTCTTGATATGACCATCAACACCAGCAGCCAAAGACCCCCCTCCATTCCCAATTCTGTCACACTCTCAACGTCTTCCTCCCCCCTTTACGATTTGCTATCCAAGACCTAACTGGATTTTGTACTCCCCAGGATTGTGGTCCAGTCACAGGTCAGTGACACCCTGGGATTTACAAAGCTTGAATTAAGTGTAGAATAAGACGTTTTGCCTCCTACGTCTTGAGACCACTTCTGTACAGGACTTTAAAACCGTAGGTAAGTGTCTCACACTGTGTGGACTCTTTGCCTTTGTCTTTGCCACTCCGTGCACCGCTTAGTAGTTTATCGATTTTTGTAGATTTGCAAAGATTGAACTAAAGCACAAAACCAATGGTGTACCGTCTGAAAGTGTAGAATGCTTAAAACCTGTCATGCAGCATTACAGTATGTTTGCTTTAATAGGGTTTTTCTCTGCTAAATGTGGAAGAGGATTTGGATCAGATGGTGGTTCCATGTTTAAAAGCCCTGGCAGTGAGAGAGGGAATGTGCTGAGACGCCCTCTATGCTGCCTGGCTGTTGATTTTATATGGAGTGCAAAGCCTGGAATATCCAGCTGGGGCAACTTGAGCCGTGTAGGGCACAGCTCGCAATTGCTTTACTAGAACACTACTAGCTTTCCGATATCCTGAACCCCAACACATTTCCACCTTTTTTACATAAGAATGTTCCACTTGTCTAAACTTTAAATAAGTATTAGATCTTTTTATGCAATCGTCCGTCTGTCATCACATGGGTGATGCAAACACATGCTACTCATAGCTCTTAAAAATGGCATTTAAAAATAGCTGAAGTGGATAGAATTACAGACTAATGAAGTCAATGTTCACTGTGAGAGATGGCAGAAATACTGTATGTTACATGATGTTAAAGATTATACAATATTAAATAAGCTACTCCCTATTTCTAATTGTAAAACAAGCGGGTGGGGATATTTCATATTTTCTTGTTCAAGGCCAGTTTTTCATTGAAAGAGTTGAGATGGCAGTAGGGTTGTGTTGAGGATGTCGAAAGGGCCAATACGTTTTTCATTATCAGGCTTCAGTAGGGAATCTGTGGAATGTGAGGTCATATACACACAGACATGACGTATGCCCAACACTGTGCATTGCTGGGGGGATACTACTACAGTAGCATTCCGCATTAACTGCTTTTTACTCATGGTGGCTAGAATGAGACTTAGAAAAAAAGTAGGTAGCATTTTCATCCAGGTTTCTTATGTTGTGAAAATATAGTCTAATCAAGTTGTCCATCAATGTTTCTTATGGAAGTGGCCATGTTGTATATGGTGCACTTTGGTAATTACCATGATTTATTAAAGACTGACTGAAATAAACTATGGTTAGAGACTGGGAATAAG
>JAOTRA010000032.1:12571328-12593981 GCA_026260255.1 Pseudolaguvia tuberculata
GGGTTAATAGGAGAGGGTTAATAGGAGAGGGTTAATAGGAGAGGGTTAATAGGAGAGGGTTAATAGGAGAGGGTTAATAGGAGGGGGTTAATAGGAGAGGGTTAATAGGAGGGGGTTAATAGGAGAGTGTTAAAAGGTTATGCAAAGCTATTTTCAAATCTCAGCATTAATTAAAATGCCCTCAAAAATCCCATTAGTCAAACAGTGTTCATTTTCTTTATGAGCACTTTATGAGACAGTTTTAAGGCTTAAAGTTTGTTGGGAAATTACCTCTATACTTACACATAGTTGTTAGCATGGACGCCTCACAGCCTGGCTTTGAGTTTGTGTGTGTTTTCTCTGGGTACTCTGGTTTTTTTGTATAGACTAAAAACATGTTGATTCTAAATTGCCCGTAGGAGTGATTGTGATTTGTTGTTGTTCGTCTATTCCTTCAGGTAAACTTACTGGCTCCAACACTGTTCCAGCATGACAACATCCCAGTGCACAAAGCGAGTTCTGACTCCTTTGAAATGTTGTGAAACCATGGTTTGAGGAAAATGGAATATTTTCAGCATTCACTTTTGTTAATTGTTTCTATCCCTGTATTCCTCCGGGTTTGTTTTTATGGAAATACGTAAAGTTTGTGACATTGCAATGGTGTTGAACCCGTGTGTTTATATATTGGCATATTTTTTCAATAGTTAAACATAATAATAGCTGTACTACCTAAATGAACCATAAGAGAGTTTGTCTGTGAGAATAAACAGCAGGTTCTCCCAGGCGTCTCTAGAAAAGTGAATCAGATTATGTAACGCTTTTGACATCGTTCAGTAGGATATTGTTCTGCAGCTCAGCTTTCCAGTTTGGCTCCCATTTCATAAAACGTTGTGTGTAATGTAAAGCCTACAGGCTGTGTATCACTTTAAACAAACAATCTTACTAATCGTCCTAAAGCTGAACTGTCTGTCTGTGGAACAGGTCCTCGGGTTTGTTCTGCCTTTTGTTTTGAGCATAAACAGCATAGAGCATCAGGGAAAGCCAAAGTGAGAAAAAGACAATTTTATTGTCTCTGTCTTGTCCCACAGCACTTTGGTAATGAACGTTGTCTGCACCAATGTTCGATAATGGATCAAAGTTAAATTGAAAAGATCATAAATAAATGTTGCTGTTGGTATGGATTTGTGTTATGGAATCTTTTTTCCTTTGTGTTTGAAGGTGTGTGTGTTTTATACACCAGTTGAGAATACATGTTTTAACTAGAACAGATTTCATCTTTAAGAAGTCGTTCTTAATTGTACCAACTAATGACAGTGTACTCAAAAATTGCATCAACATTAGGACTGAAACCTCATCCAACTTGTATAACATGGAGATACGGTGTGTTTCTAGAGTATTTAACCCGTTTGAACACCTTTTGGGATGAACTGAAGTAATGAATGCACCAAAATTACTGTATAATGTTTAAGAAGTATCTTTGATGTAAAAAGTTATTTTAAGACATAGAAGTTCGCATAGTGTTTAGTGACAGGGTTTTGACCTGGGGTGCTGGTCATGCTTTTGCCCTAATGGTCACCTGAGGAAGCTGACGGCATATGGTAGGTGTTACACTATCCATATGCACCATCTTGCCCTTTCTCACTGTTTTTACTCTGCAGCCACATAATAGATCAGGACGGTGGCTGGACTTCAGTTCATGATGAACTGCAGTTATCTTAATTTTATAGAAATAAACACCTGCACACTTTAGCGTTTTCCATTTTTGTAGTGAAATGACTAATTTTGAAAGATTATTGATGACATTTTTGTTTGTAGATAGTGAAAACCGTTATAAACACTATTGAATTATGCATTTTCTTCTTTGACACTTATTGCCATGACTAGTTTTAGATTCTGTATTCAATAATTAATCAATTCATTCATTCATTCATTCATTCATTCATTCATTCATTCATTTATTCATTCATCTTTTAGACCCCGTCTATTCCAGCTCTTCAACAGACAGAAGGGATACATCCTAGACAGGAGACTGGTCCTGTTAAAGAAACAGTCTGAGCTTTCTTTAAAACCGTTCCATTATGGATCATCCTGATGCCTGTAAATTTTTACCAGGTTTGTTAATTGGAAATGGGATGAATATATTAGTTACAGCCAGTGTGCTAAGACTGCAGCAGGCAATGGGATTATTTGCATGTATGGCAATGAAGAAGGACTTGCCACGTGGGTCTGTCCCTTTAATGCTAACAATGTGGGCGGAGCTTTCCGAGAGAACAGGTGTGTGTCAATAGAGATGATGTCATTGTTTCTGGATCACCTGGAAAAACTTGCATTGACTGCTGGCTGGCAGAACACACATACTCACTCGTGACAGCTGCTAGGCACGGATCCCCTGCCAACCTGCTGTGAGTATATAAACTTCACCTCCTCGGGTAATTTGTTCACGACTAAATGTTTTATTTATAGTTACCTTTGGAATAGGGGCTTTGTAGCTGAAGGTTGAAATATATCATTTTACCAGTTTGGCTAAAAAATGCTCATTGTACTTGCTATCGCTCAGTTAAAAATGCTTTCCTGTGCAGTTTATGTAGCTTATAATGCTTTAACAGGGCGAGACACCATCCTATTGTGCAGGTCTGCAAGGAATATGATGTAGTTTGGAATAGTCCTTGCTTTTGTCATGAGTAAATAGACGACTTGTGTTTTATTGCAGCATAACTTGCACAGAAAAATGGTTTTAGGAACAGGAACCAAAATATCGGATCCATGTTGTGCTTTGGCACAGAAAGGCCTGTTTGTGTAGGATGTCTAGCTTTAGTCAGCATAGGGGCGTTTGCCTATTGCGTCTCACCGTCATGGAGCTGTACAGGATTAATAGTGAGTGTGTGTATTTAGGTTTAATAACGTGACCACAAGTAAAGCTAAAAGCCTGATGCTTGATGGGAGGTGTCAATCAGAGCAAATGATGTCATGCAGGAAGTAACTCTAGTAAAGTGCATGTCTGTGGGACACAAATAAATACAAAGGACCAGGATGTACAGGTGATCAATTAGTCATGATCCTTATCATCCAATTTAGAACAAATGTCTATTTGTTCTTTGCACTGTAAAACCCCTGGGTTACATTTTAATCACTTTGTGGTTAGCACATGACTGGAAATGCTGCTTTTCTCTTCTGCTTGTATTTGGTTGCAGTGAGTTAGATTGCATGTGGCTGAGACATAGGGATTGTGTAAATGTCAATAAAACGATAGATGATTCCTGTTTACACAGCCTTTTAACTATCACCCTTCTTCACACGTCAATGAACCCGAAGTGGTTAACACTAATTTGAAAATTTCAAAATCTGACCGTATTTCTCACACAGAAATGATATTTTTACAGCTTAATTCAGGGGCATAGGGCTCTGGTGGAGTCTATCCCAGTGCACATAGGGTGAAAGACAAGGTTAAACCCTGGACACACTTCTATGGACACCAATCCCCAATTCAATGGTCAAGACTCACCAATGAACCTGATATACATGCTTTTGGACTGTGGGAGGAAACCGGAGTACCTAGAAAAAACCCACGCAAATCTGCACAGATTAGAATCGAACCTGGGACCTTCTTGCTGTGAGGTGACCGTGCTAACCACTACGCCACCACCCTCATCCTGCTTACGTAACACATTTGCTGAAATTGGCAGATGCCCTTATCAAGACCGATTTGGGGACTTTGCTCAAGGGTCCAGCAGTGGCACTGTGGGGATGATGCACATTTACACACTTCCCTAATATTTTAATTCATTTAGTCGGCTATCAATTTTTCAATTTTTTGCTTTTCTTTAATCTAAGATTAGTTTTTTGTTTGTGGTTCAGTTTGTGTCTCTCTCACAGGATATTGTACTTGGGTACAGACCCGGTGTTATGGTTCTGAGTCAACTTTAGTCATCAGTGGCAGCTCAGTCTGGTCTTTTCAGTTTTCAGGGTGAGAGGAAAGAAATGGGGTTTGAAAGGAGAGGCAATGCATTGTAACAAAAAAGTCCTTTTGTCCTTCGTCCTTCAGCTTTGCCTATTTTTTTTTTTTTTTTTTTTTTTTTTTTTTTGATTGAATAGCTTTATTGTGGGAAGCTGTTCTACACCCCCCCCCTTCCCACACGCACATGTCTTCACCCAGGAACACTATTGAAAAGAGCTTGTAATTGTTTTTTTCTTCCTATTTAAATTGTTCACGTCTAGCTTGATTTCATACTTCAGTTTGTTTCTTTCTACACTGTATTGTATCAGGAAGCAGGTTTTCCCCACATGCAGCGTGTACTGTTTACATGGTGTTAGTGTTGTTCACAGGATCCGCAAAGTACAGTTGTAGCCTACGCAAACACAGACTTTCAGACTTTGGTTCAATCTTAACATGCAGAGCAAGTGGTGTGGAGATGAAGTGCTTAAAATTCTTATCTGGGGTTTGAATATTTGTATTTCCAAGACAGGAATCTGTTTGTGAATTCTGCAGTAGGTGCCGCTCGTCGGTTCATAGGGGAGAAAATACATAAATCTAGGACCAACTCTGACTTCCTGTTTTTATGGCTTAAATGCTTAGCGAGATCCAGACATTCAGATACATTTATTTGGTCTGGGTTATTCTGTGAAACGGACTTCACATGATTTTTTTTTTTTATGCTTTAATAAACTACAAACAAAGACACACAGCCACTCAAATCTTAGTTACTGTATGTATCACTCTGTTGTGTGAACCAAAATCCTTCAACATCTGCCAATGTAAAGTTCAGTGTGAGCTTGTCTTCCCTCCCTTCCTTCCTCCTGGAGTTCACTGAAAGCCGAACGTGTTGGCCAGCAGCAGTTTCGATTCAAACATTAATTTTGTTTATTTTTGTACGTTTGATATGGAATGTTATATGTACACTACTCTTTAGCTATGTGCTGTTTTTTGGTCTTGCCTAGCTCCTTGTTGTTTTATATAACACCATAGTCCTAGGAAAATGTTGTTTCATTTCACTGTGTATTGTGTCTGCTAATATAGGCTTAATTTAACAATAAATAAGTACAATACTTAACTTCATTCATTCATCTTATCTGCTGGAGCCCAGCGCACATAGGGCGAGAGGCAAGGGTACACCCTAGACAATTAGCCAGTCCATCGTAGGGTACACATAGACGAACAAACACACACACATTCACTCCTGCAGACAATTTAGAATCACATATCAACCTAAAGTACCTGTTTTTGGACTGTGTGAGGAAACTGGACTACCCAGCGAAAACCCACTCAAGCGATGGGAGAACAACTCTGCACAGAAAGATCCCCGGCCTGGGACTTCATTTGAATACACCTTCTCATCAGTTAGTGTATAGCTGTGCGTTTTATCATATAACTTTTATTGCTGTTGAAACCCCTAAATAGGGGATGTGGTAGTGCACTGGTTGAAGTGCTGGACTTCTAATTCAAACATCTGGGTTTGATTCACAGCACCACCAAGTTACCCCTTTAGGCACTTAACCCCCAATTGCTCAGTTGTATAAAGAGATGAAAAATTGGATAAGGACGTCTGCCAAATTATGTAAATGTAAAATATGCCGGTTATTCGTTTAACCATTTTCTGTCTCTATCTTTTGAATGTCTTAATAATTATAATGATGATGATGATGATGATGATGCAAGATGAAAATCTCTTTTCAAGTTGCAATGATTAAGGCTTTTGTGGCTATGTGAACGTTCCCATAGAAGCGGTGATTATTTCTTGTATGTGATTCAGACATATGGCTCAGACTGGAACTGCCAGTTTGGCAAGTTGAACTAAAACACACGGGCACAGATGGTTAATTATCCCTGGGTGGAGAGTGCGGTTGTGGCTTAAAGTGTAATTTTCACTCAGTCATCAGTGGGCCAATAGGCAGTTTGGGTCTCTGAAAATTGCTGCTCTTGCAGAAGACATTCAGTGATTAGAGTTTGTCTTAAGTCTTTGGGCTTTATTGGCTTTCCTGATGCCTGGTCTGTGGAAGAATGATTAACTTCTGGAATCCATTACTATGCATCTCAAGCCAGTAAAAAGATAGAATACTTTTATGAATGACTAAAGTGGTTGGAATTAATAATAAATAACAAAGTCTAGCTTTTTGTCAGGGGCAAAACCTCAACTATGTTGTTTGGCTTATCCTTTTTTTTGGATCCACATTCAGCTTGTCAAACTGAATCACATCAAGTCAAGAACGTCCCAATGCCTGTAAATGACTATTGATTTTTCAAGTTGTCGCGTAAAAAGTCAATATTTTTCTCCCCATTTAGCTTTTATAATCAGAAACATAATGACCAGCTAAATGGGAGCAGAAGGTTCCTCTCACACTGCAGCTTGGTGATGCTTGTTAGACGGGGAGAGACAGAGACCGGGAGAGAGACAGACAGACAGGGAGAGGGAGGGAGGGAGGGAGGGAGAAATACTAAATATAGTACAGAAAAATAAACTTTTTCCTTGTACTGACAAACATTCAATCAGAGTAAACCTTTTTCTGTTTTAGATCAATATGAACATATTCATTCATTTTCTTACCCGCTTATTCCCTAATTCGGGGTCACAGGAGTTTGCTGGAGCCTATCCCAGCACACATAGGGCGATAGTCAGGGGTACACCCTGGACAGGTTGCCAGTCCATCGCCGGGCCACACACAGACGAACAACCACACAATTGTCTTATGGGCAATTTAGAAGCAAAAATCAACCTAATAAACATATTTTTGTTGTGAGGTGACTCTCACCAAAATGCCACCGTGCCGCCCAACATATTTATTGCCTATTGGAAATGTCAATCGAGCAAGGGACAATTTTAATGTACTTTTTTTTATCAAAGTCTGGAGTTTACATACACTATGTTTATTGTGTCTTCAAACAAAAAGAAAACTCTAGATGATTCCATTCTGGGTTTAAGAAGCTTCTGATAGATAATTTAATTCCATTTTAGTTAATTGGTGACCTAACTGTGGATGCATATAAAGGCACACCTTAAACACACATCCTCTTTCTTTGACATCATAGAAAATTCAACCAAGACATCAGAAAAAAATTGTGGGGCTCAATTACAAGATGCCTGAAGGGCCCATATTCATCCGTTCAGTCAATAATACACAAGTATTAAGAACAGCGGAATGTACAGCCAGAATGTACTGCGAATCAACCCCAGGACAAACAGAAAAACAGCTTGTGAAGATGCTGGCTGAAACTGGTAAGACGGTGTCTTTATCCACAGTAAAAGACTCCTGTCAACACAAAGGTGACTCTGGGAGGAGAAAGCCTTTACTTTAAAACCACCATAACAAAAGCCAGGCTACAGTTTACAATCCTGTGGTCTGACTAAACAAGACCATAATGATCTACGCTATTATTTGAGAAAAAAGTAAAGTAGAAAAGTAAATTCTGTGTATTTGAAACAACATCTAAAGACATCGGCCTAATAGGAAGCAAATGAGACTTCCAAATGGACAATGACCCCAAGCATACAGTACATCCAAACTAGTCATAAAGTGGCTTAAGCCAGACAACAAAGTCATGGTGACCATCAGACAGGCCTGATCTAAATCTCATAGAAAATTTGTGGGCAACACAAGCAAGAAGACCTACAAACCTGACCCAGTTACACCAGTTCTGTTAACAGGAGTGGGTCAAAATTCCAGAAAACTATTAGAGTAAGGGAGGGGGTAAATAAAGAGAGAGAGAGAGAGAGGAGGAAGAAAAAGAGAAATATCTATAAAAAGTATTATGGGGATATTTGTATTTCCTGGTGAGTGAAGACACATTTTTTCTTGTTTCTATTTTATTTATTTTTATTTTTTTTTAAACAAAAGAAAAGGTTTAGGTCAGGTTTAGAATGGCATTAGAAAAGGTGTGTGTGTTATATGTGTGTGTGTGTGTGAACTCATGCCTTGGTGGGAACCGATGGAGAGTCCCTACCAGGAAAGACAGCAAACCAGACGTGTGTGGGCGGGCGCGCGGGTGTTTAAGACTGAGAAACTAACGGGATCTACTGAGCGAACGAGCGGCGGGTGTTCTGCATTGCCACAAATCATATTTCCTGACCGATTAATCGACAAGGTAAAAGGATTATTCAAGTTTTTATTAGTTAAACTCTGAACAGTATTTCACTAGAGAACTTTAAACCACGAACTTTTTCCTATAGAAAAAAAGTTTGGAGCGAAGTAATAAGAAAAAAACCCCTCCGAGTTAAAAATATTTGTTTAATGTAATGTTTTTAATATTCGATCTATATTATAATGTGTGTAAACATTTGCGCTAAAGTTTCTCCGGCTCCGACACGTGTTTTATAGCCAAACACTGATGCGCAACTAACACACACTCCGAGAGTTTTTCTTACAAAATCTGAACACATTGCTTTGAAAGAGATGTTATTTCACCCCATATTTATTCATCATTTCAATGGGTCTGTAAGAGCAAAAGTTTGTGGACATCAGGCCGGATTTATTTTCAGCACCTGCACTGCTGCATGTGCGCATATGACGCGTTCACACACCGGCTGCAGTAAGAAGTAAAATCACTCTGTAATGTAAAAGCCTGTGATTACTTTTGATCGATGTTATTAAACTATTGAATGAGATCACTGGGGTTAATCAATATTTTGCTGTGTTCCGGGAGCGAAAAGTTTGGAACGGTTTTCCGGTGTTGTTTTATTAAAAACATATAGATTCGGAATTTCCGAGCACGTGTGAACGCTTCACTACACGCGTTTATTATTAATGAAAGTAATTACAGTATAAAATTGAAAGATAAAGTAGATTAACATTAACACTAACCACTATATTACTTTTAAATATCCCTGATTGTGTTTAGAGTTGCAATCCCTCCCCCTCCCCCCGTGGGCGTGGTTTATACCGGAAGCCTATTTTCCTCCATTAAATATTTGAAACCCTTTCCATGAGTTTGGACGGCCTGAGAGTTTATTTTAAACACTTACACATGGTTTCTTACCAGCAATGTCAGCTTGTAATGGTGTTGGGAATCGATCCCATTTTCTTTTATGATCACCACTGGACTACCTCTGCTTAAAAAACTAGACTGTAATCTGGAGTGAAAGCATGTTTAAAGTTTATGGGGGCAGCCCCAGCAGGCCCTTGTGACCCCGTATCAGAGAATAAACGGTTAAATGAATGAAATTTAATTAGTTTTCTTCATTATAATATCAGTAAATTATTGCTCAGATTAGGCGACGGGTTTGATTCCTGGGTTGAGGATTTTTTTTTAGTGCGACCCAGGGATTGTTGCTCTCCCACAGTCAAAAACATGTACATAAGTGTGCCCCTACAATTGGTGATCTGTCCACGGTCTACCCCCCTCTCTTGTCCCAAGCATTTGGCAGATGCTTTTATCCAGAGCAACACAAGGCCCACAGCGGTTGCTTGATAGAGATGGGAATCGAACCTTGGTCTTTCTGATATCGGTCCAACACCTGCACCTACCCCTTTCCTTTTAATAAATAGAAACTAAACGCAACGCAATGGTTTTATCAAACATGGCAACTTCATCTGTACAATGACTAGTATTTTTGTTGTACAAACTTGTTCCTCTGTTGTCTTGCGTTATTTAATTATACAAAGCAGTTACTGTAACTGAAACTCCCAAAGTACACTGTGTTCTATCGAATCATTTAACTATTTTTACTTTTTGTTTCTCCATGATGATAAAATGCAAAATTAAAAAGATTGAAATCAATTCAGTGGGATTTAATGCTGCCGTTGATTGTAAATGTAATATATAGTGAAGAATCCACCTTTTTCAGCATAGACTTATCATTTTGTTTAGTCCTGGACTTTTAATTTGTCCCTACCTTCCGGTGTAATAACTAAATGCTAACTGCCTTTTAATAATAAAGTGAACAGAAAAGTCACCACAAGTTATCCTCCACTTTATTTTATTTTTATTCTTTTACACAATGTAAGTGTTAAGGATAAAGTAGACATGTTTATTCCAAATACAGAGGCTTGCTGTATGCTGCGTCTCTAATACGCTTTTTTTTTTTTTTTTTTTGGTTGTATCTCCACTAATCCACAGTACCGCAAAAAGATTTATGTTATTCTCACCGCCCCATAGACCTCCAAGCACTATAAGCATTAGTCCCATGTTTAATTATATTGTCATGTGATTTGGAAAAATCCACATTGGTTTAACTTGAGATCAAACACAGCAGCTAACAGGCTTTGGCACACTTGAGAGATCACACAATGGGAAGTAAATCCTCCTTTAGCTTACTCTGCAAAACATCACAGAACTGTGTCGTAGGATTCTTCAGGGTTAGGTTTTTCCTAGTTTGTTCCAGTTCCAGGTTAAAACACATTTGTATCCAGTAGATTACTTATTTGCCTTTTTAATGAAATAAATGATGTCTACAGGCTTTTATTCCTTTTCTGGTCTGTCTCACATTCCCAGTGTTATTATTAGAGCAGTGGGTTAATCGTAGGATATGATGAAAACTACATACTGGGATGGCACACAGGCAGTGTGTTTTAAGCATTTGTCAGAATGACTCGTGTGGTTAGCACAGTCACCTCACAACAAGAAGGTCCCGGGTTCGATTCCTGAGCCGAGGCTCTATCTGTGCTTGTTCCCACAGTTAAAAAAACATGTACGTTAGGTTGATTGGTGTTTTTAAATTGCCCATGTGTGTGAATGAATGGTTGTTCACCCTGTGATGGACTGGTGACCTGTAAAGGGTGTATCCCTGCCTCTTGCCCTATGTGCGCTGGCATAGACTACAACCCAGTGACTCGGAATTAGGGAATAAGCGGGTGAGAAGATGAATGAATTGTCCTTCTATTTTCAACTTGAAAGCAGATAACAAACCATTGATTTTTATTGATATTTCTTATCCAGTTGTGTCATTTTGTTACATTGAAGTTAAGGCTAAAAGAAATGAACAAGTAACTCATGGAACAAGTGTGGTAAGATTAAGACGAAGGTTTTATCTGCTGTAGTTTGATGGCAGCCAGAAGTACAATCATTTATTATGCCCTATGACACGTTCTGTGGAACAGACTTTGTTTGCCTTCACTTTCTGAACTGAACCCACATAAATCACTGAATAATAGGTTCCATTAATGTGGGCCAAAGCACTCCTCCTGGATTAATCACCCAGGTCTCTACCAGGCACCGATTGCTTAAGAAGTCTTTGGCATAGAAAACATTAGTGCTGCTTGCATTCATGTAATCTCTTCAGAATAAACGAATTAAAACTGGATAGGGGATTTAAAAATATTGTCAATTACTAGATAATTATATGTACATAAAAACTCTTTTATCAAAGAGTCTGAATATGAAACTAATTTGCAATGTGTTCACAGCAGGTATGCATGTGCTGAACATGCATACTCTAACAGTCCGATTGAGTTTAGTACTTGTGTATAAATATAGATTGTGTTTCTATATATTTGTGGTAATTAGGGTGGATGAACATATGCTTAGCTTTTAATCTGTGACTTTGGAAATCTGCTTTACAAAATCTTAAAGATTCTAAATGTTGTGTTTTCAGTGTTCAGGGACACGAGGCGTTCATGACGTCTGCCAGACGGTACAGTGGCTATTTATCTACTTGTCTGACTCAAGCTTTTGTCCCTGCTGGATATTTTGTCACATTTGCTTCATGTGCATTGCTGGCAAGCTGTAGAAGCTGTTGGGTTTGAACCGGAGTGTGAATTTGGTTGTTGGCTAGATTTCATTAGTTATGCAGTGCATTCATTCTCGCAGCATGAAAATGTCAGGTTGCGGCGTCAAAGGGTGGGTGGGATTTGACATTTTTTCGCCTCTGATGATTTTAGCCATCATTCATTTTTTGGCAAAGTCGATTAGTCACAAACGATTGCTTTCTTTAATGGAGCTGGGTGAACGGCATAAGGAAGACGGTTGCAGGAACTTTTCAGCCTCCTTTCAGTTGAGAAGGTTGGGAGGTGAACTAAAACCGGAAAAACATACACAGCATGCAAAACTCCAACACAATATACAGGATTAATCCAGAAACCTTTACAGCAGCCCTACCTGTAGACCCACTCTACTGCATATTACCTGTATACATGTAAAACAGGATGTTATGTCAGGCCACAATTTACTGTCATTTTGGTTTTACCTCCTCTAACATCTCATTTCTTAAATCAAAGCCTTTTTTACTTTAAATTGACTATTATTATGAATATTGATTTCTCAACAGCTTTACAGTCAGCAGGATTAGGATTTGTCAGCCGTTACAGCATATGGTTACATAATTAGTGTTTAAAGAAGTGGAAACCTGGGTTTAAAATGTCACCCATGACTAAATCTGATGGCTCCATATTGATTAAAGCATTTATTATGATTTATCAGTGTTTAACACCAGTTTTCAGTGACGAGCTGCCCGTTTAGTGTTTTTTTTACCCTTCTAAAATGAAATCTCCAGTGAGATATTTCTTTTCCCATACAATTCATGCTTAGCATGGTCGCCACACAGCAAGAAGGTCCGGGGACTTTGCACAGAAATTCAGGGTACTCCGGTTTCCTCCCACGTTCTGAAAACATATGCATTAGGCTGATTGGTGATTTTAAATTGCCCGTAAGTGTGTGTGTGTGTGGTTGTTCGTCTATTTGTGGCCTTGTGATGGACTGCCGACCTGTCCAAGGTGTACCCCTGGTGACCTATGACCGAATTAGGGAGTGTGTTAGAAGGTGAATAAATGAATTGTAGACAAGATAAACATTTCAATTGATCATTGCAGAAATGTGACCCTTAATGGATTATAGTCTAATAGATGTGTGGACCAGCCAGTAATGGTCTAATGGCATTACATAACATTTGACTTAATATTAATATATCAAAAGCATCACCAGTCATTTTGTCTGTCTGGTATAAACCCCAAGTGATTCCAATAACATGTTTAAAAATGATTCTAAATCGCATGGGTGTGTATCAGAGATCATACAATAGTGCAGCTTTGTTGAACAATTGGTAGTAATGGTATTGGTATTGGTGGTAATGGGGTAGTGGTGGCTCAAATGGTTAAGGTGCTGAGTTGTTGATCGGGAGACCAGGAAGACCTGGGTTCAAGTTTGACACTGTTGGTTTCTTGAGCAAGAACCCTTCAAGGGCGCTGTACAATAGTTGACTCTGACCCCAACTTACTAAAATGGGATATGCAAAGAAAATCATTTCACTATAAGTGCATAGCGGTTGAAGTGTTGGATTAATACTAGAAAGACCTAGGTTCGATTCCCACCTCCACCAAGAAACCACCATGAGCCCTTGAGCAAGGCCCTTAACCCACAATTGCTCAGTTGTTAAAAAAAAAAAAAGGGAGATCAAATGTAAGTCGCTCTGGATAATGCTGTAAATGTAAATGAATTTGTAATTGGTAGTTAGTCCATTGTAAAACTGGGCTGACTCTCACATACTTTGGATCTTAAAGGATTGACACAGACTGACCAGAAACTGACTTTAAGTAATGTAGTCATAACCACATCTTTGTATTCTGTTCACAGTAGTATGAACACAAAGTGTAATTACGAATCATTTCCTATGGCTATGACATCAGTTGTTAGGGTAAACATTTCAGCAGATTTCTAAGCTCGTGTGTATACATGTTTTACTCCATTTAGAAATGTGGGACTTAAACTTGTTTATCAGCGTTTTGTGTCTTACTAAAGTTGGACTTGTTCTTAGGGGCTTACTGTAGGCTCATGGAGACATGCAACCGTTTGCGAGTTAAGCAGCTTCTTACATTAGGTTAGGATTCCCTGCCATACTAATCCCAGTGTCTGATCTGGCTAATCTTTTGGCCAGATGTGACACTTGCACTTGAACCTACCACCGGACAAAAGGTGGATTTGGGATTTTTAAATTAATTTTCCATTCCCTGTTCGGCGCAGTGGTGTTGTGGTTAGCACAATCGCCTTACAGCATGTTTTCTCCGGGTACTCCGGTTTCTACCCACAGTCCAAAAACATGTATATTAAGTTGAGTGATGATTCTAAATTGTCCATAGCAGTGAGTGTGTGGTGTTTTGTCTATGCGTGGCCCTGTGATGGACTGGCGACCTATCCAGGGTGTACCCCTGCCTCTTGCCCAATATGTGCTGGGATAGTTAGAAGAATGAATGATTCTTCTAACTACTGATTTTTCATTCTCCGTGTTGTAAATCAAGATCTGTTAGAATCACTTGGCCTAATTTTTAGGCTTTATGTATTGTAATCACATTTGACAATCCTGCACAAGAGCTTTAACCCTTTCATCTCTCCAGTATGCGTTCATACTTAAACAGAAGAGGTTGTTTCTTCTGATGAATCAACCTGAACTTAATGAAATCTTATCATGACATTGAAATATTCCATGATATGATAATTACTCTATGACTGCCTGTCAGTGCGGCAGAAAGATTCCAATCACTCAAGGCAATGACACCATACCAATTATCACCACATACACTAAAAACATCCCAGAAATCTCACTACATGTATAACGTTTCAGCATTGCTTCTTTTAATTTCATATTTATTCTCCTAACCAAAAGTTTTCATACACGTTATCTTTTTTTAAATTTTTTTATTGACTTTGAATATTAACACACTGTTCCCACTGAAGCACTGCCCTTTAATCTCAGTTTGAAGCACACATGGGTGGTGACGCTAGCCATGGGCAATTCAAAACCAATTACTGTTCAGATTTTGAACAAGTCTGTCCCTTTTCAATGTAACTTTGACTTTGTACATTTTATTTATGATTGTAGTAAAAAAAAAAAAAAATTACGCTTTTCCTGTTTTGGGTGGTTTCATGTAAAATGTTTGCCTGTAAGACCAGCTTCTAAATAGTTTTATTTCTCACTTTTTCTTCCAGATGTGAAGTGGGACTGTTCATATCCTATTGGTTTGTTTGCAAGTAGAGAGACGCTGACATTTTTCTCAAAAAATACTGGAATTCCAGCAGCTGTTTTTGGACAGAACCTGAAATTCCTGGCATTCTACAAACAAGTCTTCAGAGTAAGGGTGTGGAACAGAGAGGTGTGAAAAGTAGAGGACAAGTGTGTAAGTCAGCCTGGAACTGTTGCATTGAAATTCATGATCCTTCCCCCCTGCTTTTGGTGACACTTTCCAAGCCTGAAAGTCTAAGCAAGCTAAGGAATTAGGTCATGCTAGCCCATGAAAGAGCTCTTTTTGGACATTTTATTCTTGTCTTTTCTGTTTTGAGAGTATGACCCTGAGGTTGGTGTTACTAGGACAGACTGGTTGCTGAAAGCCAATTCCACCATGTCCTGGAAAAGGAACTACTTTGCATCAGGCAGCAGTGGGTTGCAGGGCATATTTACTCCACGCACCATGACTTCCATTGCTCCCAGCAAAGGGCTCAGCAATGAGCCAGGACAGAACAGCTGCTTCCTCAACAGTGCTCTGCAGGTAATGCATTCTTTAATTATACAAATACAAGGTATCAGTGCCAAAATACACAAGAGTATAAAGTTAACACAAAATCTCTAAGGGATGGGGGAATTCAGATTGGAAGCCATGGCTTTCGAAACTGTATCTGCTATACCAATCCAATCTTACTCCATTTCCAACCCTAATCTCCTAAATTCCTAACTCCAATATCTAACCCAACAATCCCAAATACCCGTTCCAACAATCAAACCCAGTCCTTTATAGCAACACGTATCCCAAATATACACCAATTGTATGCCAAGCCTAGTGTCCTTAAATCCTAATCTATTTCCATACAAAGTAGAAAATTGCTACTTGTGCATTGTTGGGTCAGTTATCTCTGGAAGAGCTAATGGGAGAGGGTGTGCTCTTTTAGTCTGTGGCGTGACATCCCGACACACCCCTATGCAATGATATTAGACATTCCATAATGAGGAGTGGAATGGGAGTCTTTAAATCCCAGCTCACTTAATGCTTACGGCTATTCAACATTTTATTTGTTATAATATGGACATTATAAACTAAAGCAAAGTCAGGTCGTTAGTCCAACTAATCAGGAACCGAAACTAGTGAAGATGTTCAACTTGTTTGGTGGACTTTTTTTGGTGTGTCCTGACTGTTTGGATTAATAACATCAGCCACACCATATTTTGCATACAATTTTTTTTGTGACTCTTATTGGATCTTGTAAACACCGTAATTCAGATTGTGACTGTATTAAGGTCTATTAAACCCTTCCCTTCTTTTCATTCCTAATTAATTTCAGGCCAAATGTGACATTATTTGATTTTTCACTTAAACAAACGATGACTAGGATTATTTATGTCTGTATAATGATCGTATTGTTTTGTGATCCATGTATCTTTTAAACGTTTTAAACCTTTTGAACGTCTTACTCCAGATTTTCTGTCCATTTTGCTGTTAGATTTAGGTCTACTATAATTTATCTTCCACTACAGTTAGAATGTGAGCTTCGGGTTCTTTCAGCTCCAACAGTATTATTGAGTTCAGACACTAATATCAGGTAAGGAGGTTTGACGTGTAGGTAGTGTTCCAGTTCATCTCAAAGATGTTCAGTGGTAGTAAGATCAGGAATTTGTGCAAAAGGTTTTGCGTGCTATCCAATCATAATATATGTCATAATGAAGGTCAGAGGTTTTGTGCACAGAGGTATTGTCACTCTGGAACAGTGTTTGAGTCTCTTAGTTCCAGCGAAGGAATAACATAATGCTACAACATACAAAAACATTCTAGACCACTGTGTGCTTCCATATTTTGTAGGAGAGGAACCAAATATGGATCTGATAACCAGGTGGTTAGAAACTGTTGGCAGTATCGACCTATCTGTCATAATCGGGCCAACCTAGACGTGTTTCATATTTATAGAATAGACTGGTTTTTGCAGAGTATATGTAAATGCGTCAGTAACATCTCATTACATGAGGTAAAGTAGCGTAAGACATTATACGCAGCCTAGCTGGTTATTTTTGCTAAGAGATGACTCAATTCTGTGTTCAATAGAGCCCACAGACAACTGTTATGCACACACTGGTCTGGACAATAATCATCCAGCACACAACCTGCCATTAGGGACCCTCTATTTTTAGATTACTGTATAACCGGCTACGTAGACCTAAAGCTGCTTAGCCTGATGATAATACCTCCAAAGCTACAAATTAATGTCAGTTATGAGCTAAAAGAGGAGGCTGAACTGCTCTTCTTGTATTGTCTGCTTTTATAAGACAGGACAATATGTCGAGACAGCAAATCAACAGGCCGGTGGTGAAAACAATCATTTCTTTGTCCAGAATTAAATGCAGAGCTTTAATGAGCTTTTATTAATACCCTCTTTGCTGTTTGAGGATTGAATTACTATCTACACTGGTCCCTGGCTTATTAAGTGCATGCAGCATCAGTCCTGTGAAAAGTGTTCATGCTGTGAGGAGAAGCATTAATTAGGAAATGCCATAGGGGCATAAGGCAACTGCTACAGTTCTCGATTAGAATGTACCAACAGAGACCAGCAGATTGTGTTTTAAAGCCATGAAATAAACACTGATTATTTGATTGGTAGGGCAGTGCGGTGGTTAGTATGGTCGCCTCACAACAAGAAGGTCCCGGGTTCAATTCCTGGGCGGAATATCTTTGTGCGACGTTTGCATTAACTCCTCAAAATTCTCCGGTTTCCTCACATAGTCCAAAAACATTGATTTTAACATGATTCTAAATTGTCCATAGGTGTGTGACTGGTTGTTTGTTTTTGTGTTGCCCTGAGATGGACTGGCGACCTTTCCAGGGTGTACCCCTGCCTTTCGCCCTATGTGCACTGGGATAGGCGCCAGCAGACCCCCGTGACCCCGAATTAGGGAGTAAGCGTGTAAGATGAATGAATGAATAGTTGATTGGTTGTTAAATGACTCTAAGCTGGTTTCTCCACCACAAGTAGATAATGTTTCTTTAGCTCTTTCATGATTTCAAACCACTTCCGCCAAACACAGTCTTTAAAATAATGTTTAAATGTTAACTAATGCATTCTTCATATATAATGCGCAGTGCTCATTGCAGTTAGCTTCAGTGTACTAATCCATCAAATCTGTCTTGATTGTTGTTTACATTTGTTACATATTAAACGTCTGTTATTTCTCTATTGTTTTTTTTACATGAATTATTTCCCATTATTTTTTCTGCATTACTTCCCGTGACATAGGCTCTGGGATAAAAGTCTGAATTGTTAAATTTTTGGATACAGTACTTATTTCAGTGGAGAGGAACGTTGTAAAACTCCTCTGGAACTGCATCCTTGCTTAGCGGACCTGATTCACACTTAAAACAGTTTTTTTCACTGTTCTGATTTTAAAGTTAATACAGAATCATGGACACAGCATGACAGGAAAGACAAGAAGAGCCTGGTTGAGAGAAGGGACAATGTTTTGTCTAGGCTAGTCATATTTACAAACAGTCTTATTTTCCTTCACCCCACCCCTGCTGAATCACTGAGGCACTGTGGTGCATAAGAGAACCGGATATGTAATCAGAACTTTCCTGTTATGTAAAAAAAACCCACTAAAATGTACTTAATGTGTTTGCATTGCATAAGACCAGGAAGCTTGTGGCATCACATCACCTTTCATTTACATTTCTGGTACATTCAGATGCCTTTATCCAGAGTGACTTGTAGCTAACTAAGCAGTCAATGGTTTTGGGTGCTTTCATCTTTTCTTCCTCTTTCGGTTGTTTCCTCTTCTCCACACTATCCTGGCGTTTACGTACAGTTACATCTGCCTCTTTCACCCCAACTACCTGCATGTCTCCTGTCACCACATACATAAATCTCCATCTTGGTCTTCCTCTTTTCCTTGTGTAATTATTTCTGCCATAGATATAAAGTGCTAGGGCAGCACACACTGTTGCCTCACAATAAGAAGGCCCGTGTTCAATACCTTTTTGTGTTCTCTTTTATACATCATAACATGGGCACACACACACTATTCGATTCCGTTCCAGGATGTAGATGGAGACAAAAATGAGTTAATGGCAGTGACCAGTGCCCAGAATATAGCTATTTCCTTCTATACCCGCTTATTACCTAATTTGAAATCACACACACTCACACAACCGTCTATGGGCAATTTAGAACCACCAATCAACCTAACAATTTTTTGTACTGTGGTGATAAAGCTATCCAGAGTAAACCTGTGCATACACTAGGACCACCCAGAAAGGTATGGAACCCGGGTCTTCTTGCTGTGAGGCAACAGTGTATGCTGCCCTAGCACTTTATATGGCTAGACTTTTCTATGGTTATAAAATATACATTCATTCATTCATTCATTCATTCATTCATCTTCTTACCTGCTTATTCCCTAAGTCTGTGTCATGGGGGTCTGCTGGTGCCTATCCCAACAAGAGGCAAGAGGCAGGGGTACACCCTGGATGAGTCACCAGTCCATCGCAGGTCTACACATAAACAAACAATTCTTACACACACATTTACTCCTATGGACAATTTAGAATCACCAATCAACCTAATCTGCATGTTTTGTGGGAAGAAACCGTAGTACCCAGAGGAAACCCACACAAGCGCAGGGAGAACATGCAAACTCCGCACAGAAAGATCCCCGACCTGGGAATCGAACCTGTGACTGACTTGTTGTGAGGCTACCATGCTATCCACTACGCCACAGCGCTGCCCAGGGAAAAAAATAAAAAAATAAAAAAATTTTTAGTTATATATATAATATTAGTTTTTATTCTTTAACATCACACACACACAAAATTCGAATCCTCCATCCCATCAACTCCAGGAAGCAGATGTAGTTGGAGACAAAAATTAGCTAATGCTAGTGACCAGAATATAGCTATTCCTTCCTCTTTCCTTTTTCTTTCTATCTCTTTTCCTGTTCCTCTCTTTGGTATCTCATGCAAGTAATGTGCAGTGCAGTCAGGTGTTTTTGTACAATCTTGTAGTTGTAAATGTAAAAGATTTGCACAGCAACTAAGAGCCTCTAACCATATGGAGCTTTGACCTATTTGCTGTCGACTACCAGTTTTGCAGAAATGCTTCCCTGCAGAACCTGAGCTTCTAAATTAAAAAGATGGGGTCAAACTGGCACAAGAGTAATGAATCGCTGCAGCCGAGCTCCCGGCTTTTGTCAACTAGCAGCAGTATAGTATTACTTTTTATTACTTGTCATATGATCACAGAGCCACAGTTTAGTAATGCTGGCGTAATTCCCCTGCCATTACAATTCATTTTTAGTTTTCATCTATCTTTTTAGTTTGAATAGATGGCTTATTTAAGTTCATTGGCCTTCTATTACAGTTTTAGTCCTAAATCTTAACAATCTACATACTTCTTTTTTGAATTAATAGAAGATTCATATGCTTGTTGTATAATCTGCATATGAGTGTTGGCTCTAAAATAATATTTTGTTTTAAAAAAAAAAAGGATAAACATTGAAACATTTGTTATAATTCAATAAATTTCAAACGATTATAATATTTAAAGCCATGCATTCATGTGGATGGTCACATGGATGAACAATATGTCAATGTAGACTATGAGCATGCAAAAAAATTACTTGAGGGATGGGGTGGGGGTTCAACTGGTGAAGGCACTAAGTTGTTTATCGGAAGGAACTTTGGTTCAAGCCTCACCACTTCCAAGGAAGACCTGGGTTCAACTAGCCCGGCACTGAGGGGAGGGTAACTGCATTATAACTGACTGTGAGTCGTTTTAGCTTCTCAGGTGTGTGTGTGTGTGTAAGGGGACTTTGTTGGCATGTGACATGTTTCGAACCCTTGTGTTCCCTACTCTTTAGTTTTGTGTCAACCTGTCCATCTTATATTCATGTCCACATGGAACCTTGCATCCTGTCCTGCAGGTTTTAAGTTTATAAGACAGCTGAAATCTGTTAGGTAAAGCATTATTGCTGGTCCTGCTGAAGAAGCTGTCCATTCAGCAAAGGCCTATATGATTGTTAGTCATCTCTTGGTGGGTAACCTGGATTAAGGATTGCTATTCTCCAGCTTGTGTAGCACTGTGTGGAGACACACATCTGCAACATGTTGAATATTTGATATTTAGCAGCACCCTAGCAGCACCTGGTATGTATGTTATCTGACCTTAATTTCCTGCTTTAGGGTTTTAGTTTAATATAACACTTACAGGACAAAGAAATTTAAATCTATGTACATCCTCCCATTTTTTTTCATTCCTTCTTCCTTTGTAGGTCCTTTGGCACCTGGATATTTTTCGCAGAAGCTTCCGGCAGCTTACCACACACAAGTGCATGGAGGATTCATGCATCTTCTGTGCTCTCAAGGTAAAGTGTAGCTTAATCATAGATGTTTCTAAGTGTTTGGAATCAATTGATGTTTGCTTTGTATTCATGTCTCTTTCATGCTGGGTTTCTGTACGCAATACGGACATGTAGGTATTTTAGAGTTGATCAATATTATGTGGGAACTGAAATGTATTTGGAATTGATTTGAGGTTGTAGGGTTTGATTTACACCTACTGCTATTGCTGTGTTCTAAGCACTCATAAGGATGAGCTAAATGCTGAATCACCTAAATTACATGAGGTTTACATTCATTCATTCATTTATTCATCCATTCATTAATCTTGTGTCCCCGCTGAATCCCTAATTCGGGATCACAAGGGTCTGTTAAAATCTATCCCACTGTTTTAGTAGTTGTATAAGTGAGATTAAAATGGCTGTCTTGGCTACAATTAATCAGACCTACTGGCAGCATAATGGACAGTGAGGGAGAGATTTGGAAGGGGTGTAGAGTTGGAGATGGACAAACAGGGTCGCATGGTTACTGCATACACAGACATTGAATACAGGTTTACTTATCCGGCTGTGTTTTCTCCACATAAGACTTGGCACTGTTGTTTTGTTTTTATCTCACTGACTGAGGAACAGAGTGAGGACAGATGAATGGTTTAGTAACTTGGCAGGCTTTATTCACTACTCATTACTTCTGCTGTTCTTGATTTTGTCTCTAAATTGGAAGCAAAATGTAGATAATCATCACTATTATAAAACTCATCTTTTTAATATATGTATTAAGTTATATCAGTAAGTTATACCAGTTATATCGAAAGTATGGACGTTTACCAGATTTTAAATATGTGATAGTATTTTTCCTTAAGGTGTATGATTGTGTTGCAGAGCATCTTTGTGCAGTTTCAGTACAGCACAGAAAAGGTGTTGCCGTCTGATGCTCTACGAACAGCTCTGGCCAAGACGTTTCAGGACGAGCAGCGCTTCCAGTTAGGCATCATGGATGATGCTGCTGAGTGCTTTGTAAGTGTTTCAAAGCTCACATTGTCCCTATACATTGCTTGAAAAGGGTAATCAGAAAGCAAGGTTACTTGAATTGTAACAATTTGTTGTTTTCTGAATTGACATAGTTTATAGAGTAAATATATTATCATGACCTTGAGGAGTTGTATCTATTGTAAAGACACAGAGAAATCATAGGGGTGGGATTCTTCATACAAAAATTACATTCATGCGTCCAAAGAGCAATCTGCTCCTAATCTGAATCCTAAATGTGTGTGTTAGTGCTCTGTTTATTTTGGCTATCATTTATTCATGCTAAGCAGAAATAAAGGTCAAGTTTGAACACTTATTATTTCTCGGTTGTATATATTTTTTCTACTGAAGAATACATACAACCATTTGGTGTATTTGTTGAGTTTTCTATCAGTGAGCTGAGAGTAATGGGGTGTTTTGTGTGTGT
>JAOTRA010000032.1:12601933-12626520 GCA_026260255.1 Pseudolaguvia tuberculata
CCGATCTTATACACACACACACATGGCATGTACTCTGCTTCCAGATCAGCTGTGTTTTGTTAACTGTGAGGCTGCCTTTTCCCAAGTATATAGTCTCTGATTCAGGTATTCACGGATAATGAGATTAAACAGCATCTTTGTGAAAAGCAAATATTATTTGGAGACACACTGCATCCTTTTGTCCCTTCCACCAGCTGCTATTTACCAAAGGAAACAGAAAGCCAAACCCCTCTGGATTGCTGGGATCATTATCCAGAAAGCACTAAGAATAAAGTCTCCATTTTGAAGCTCCTCTTTAAGTGCATGACCTGTGAATTGTTTATTTATTTAAACAGTAAACATGTCTGGATTTCTTACCATTTTGATTTTGTTATACACCAATATAGTAAAGAATCTGAAACATAACTTGTTGAGAGTACATTACTGTAATGCTAAAGTATTGGACAGCTCTCTTTATAATAGAATAATTTAAATCAATCTTTACATAAAATTTACTAATCCATTATTGCTAGCTAGCTAAGCAACATTTAAAACTAGCATTTAAAAGACACACTAAACGATAATAAAGTACATACTGTATACAGAATTTTTTTAATTATTATTATAATAATAAAACCTTCGTCTTTGTCATCTGATATTATTCATTCATCTTCCAACCTGCTTATTCACTAATTCAGGGTTACAGGGGTTGCTAGTCCATTGCAGGGCCACACATAGGCGAACAATCAGACACACACTCGCTCCTATAAGTAATTTAGAATAGGCAGTTAACCTAATGTACATCTTTTTGAACCGTGAGAGGAAACCTGAGTACCCAGAGAAAACCCACTCAAGTGCTGGGAGAACATGCAAACTCTGCACAGAAAGATAACAGATTCATTCATCTTCTTGAAAGATTCATTCATCTTCTTGCCCACCTATCCCAACGCACATAGGATGAGAGGCGGTGGGAACACTCTGGACGGGTTGCCTGTCCATCGCAGTCTGATAATAATATTATTATTATTATATTATTACTGACATCTGTACATGTGACAAAGAAACAAAGATTTTCTGTTGAAACGCACACCTTGTGAGAGTTAGTCAGATGAACTACAACTAAAGGAGATTGTATAAACCCTGTGTTTTTATTCTTGGATAACAACAGAGGTTCTAAAAATGTTTTATTATACATTTAAATCGTGACTCACAATGAGTGCACTTGATTATAGCTGTCAATTTTTCAGAACTACTCGCTCACCGCCCTACACTTTGTTCCACTCAGGAGAACATCCTTATGCGTATCCACTTTCACATCGCCGACGAGAGCAAGGAGGACATCTGTACCGCCAAACACTGCATTCCACACCAGAAGTTTGCAATGACGCTCTTTGAGCAGGTGAGGCTTCACTTTCCACAACTGATTGTTTGACTGTGGGGTTTATTCACATTGTCAAAATAAAGAAGTCATTTTGCTTTCATTTTGTTTACCGTCCTGCCGTTGTTGTTTCTAGTGTGTGTGTGGGAGCTGTGGAGCCTCATCAGATCCTCTGCCATTTATACAGATGGTGCACTACATCTCCACCACCTCTCTGTGGTAAGTTTAACAGCCTTGTGCTGGAGGTACACAAAAATGTGTTATCACTGTTCAATTCTTACATGTTGGCGAGTCCAAAACCATTTTTACATAATTATTCCATAACACCGTTGACAAACAATACTATGAAAACATCTGTGTTAGGATCTAATTTTGTTTTTGGTTAATTAAGATAAATTGAAAATGCTTGACAAGCACTGAATTGTTAACTGATTTCTGGCCTCAGTGCACTGGGATAGGCTCCAGCAGACCCCCGTGAAACTTCTGAAATGCGAAATATTTCTGCAATCCAGCCCCATCACCCAAATAATCCTGGATGTTAAGGAGTTTTAAGAAGGGGTCAGGGTCATCCATAACACAGCGCCCCTGGAACAGACAGGGTTTTTGATCAGAATCTGCGTAAACCCACAACATTCTGATTAGTAACCCAGTTCCACCAGTACCCCTTCAGGGCAAATGTGGAGTAATTTGGTTGTTTGTAATTTGTATTAGGAGGCTCTGTCTGTATACCACAGACTGATGATGAGCGTTTAATTGTGGACAATAGGCTTAAGTTCTTCTGCAGGTTAAAATTTAGCCAGCCCTCATGATAGTGTATAAACTACTACAATTCTTGGTAAATGATTGTCTGGATCTGTGGCTTCATTACATTACATTACATTTTGCACAGAGTCGCACTGCTTAGTGCTTAAGGGAAAGAAAAAACTTAAGAAATCCCTAGAAAGACTCTCCTGATGGATCTCAGTTTACATCATTTAAGTTGACTTTTTCATTATATAAGCAGACACTCCGGTGGTACCTGATGGAATAAAAGTAAAACCTTATTACCCCTGCACTTTAATAATTCAGTTCCACATAGGAATATTACTGGTATCAGTGTTTGTCTTTAGAAGAAGATGAAGTGCTAAAGCAAACAAAGTATTGATGTAGCAGACTTCAGAGCAGAGACAGTGGGGTACGAGAGGGCTGGGTCCTGTCCAGTGCAGAGTCAGCATTACCTCAGTATCTCACACAGAGAGAGCACATGGTAACTGGTTCGGCCACATGAACTAGCAGGATAGGCTGAGGGTGTAAGAGAGAAGCAAGCTGTTGCAGATTGAATGCAGAATTGGACTGTTTGTTTCCGCAAGCGAGCTCACGGTCAGCTAATGCTGTAGTCTATTAGTGTGTTTAAGAGAAACTAATAAATGGAGAAGGAGAAAGAGCAAGCGAAAAAGCGAGCAAAAGTGAGACGGAGCGTGAGAGAAACAGTGAGTGAGTGAATAGTTGAGAGCGTGCAAGAGTGAGCGAATAAGAGGGAGAGAGAGAGACACGGAGCAAGTGAGATTGAGCAAGAGGGAGAGAAAACTAAAGTAATAAATGGGGAGATAGGAATTTTATTTTTTGTTACATAAAATTTTTGGTGGTGGGGCTTGATCCCAGGTCTTCCTAGTCTACCAATCAACAACTCAGCATCTTAACCATTGAGCCACACATGAAGGAACAAAGAGATTGTGGTGGGGCTTGAACCCAGGTCTTCCTTGTCTACCGATCAACAACTCAGCACCTTAACCATTGAGCCACACATGAAAGAGCAAAGAGATTATCATCATCATCATCATCATCCTCATCATTATTATTGGTAGTTGAGAAAATAGATATAAAAGTTTGCGTATGTATATGTATGTGTGTGTGTTGCAGTAACCAGGCTGTAAGGATGTTAGAGTGCAGAGAGAAACCAACTCCTGACATGTTTGGAGAACTACTGAGAAATGCCAGCACCGTAGGAGACCTTCGCAACTGTCCTGTAAGAGTATACACACACACACACACACACACACACACACACACACGCACGCACACTCCACTACTTTATCCTGAACTGTTAGTTTTGTCGATTGATCTCTAAATGTAATTTGATCTGTGTGTATATATATGAAGGTCCTTTGGGAAAACTGCCTTTTTGATTAATGTGCCTAATCTTCCACTGAAAATATTAGCGAGCCCTGAAAGAAATTTCATTTCCTTCTGACATCAGAGGACATGGCATTTGTTCTCTCTCTCTCTCTCTCTCAATTGTGTTTCTCATTATAGTACATCTCATTATAGTATATACTAGATTCTTATAGTGCTGGGTGTGTGTTGTGTATAGATTTCCCAGAATGACATGGTGCAAAACCCAAAATTACAAAAGGCAGGTTTTTTGTTGTATTATTCTACATATATTTAATATCTATATTATTAATTTTCTGTGTGTATTATTATGCCAATGGAGAGTTCTACAAGTGTAAAACACAAGTTGTGGTTTGTGTGGATGTGTGTGCTTTGTGGATGTGGGTAGGTGTGTGGTTTTGTTGTGAAAGATGAGTACTTGCTCATCCATGCAGATTTGTCAGCCTGTGGAAGAGTTTGGTTTTGGTTGCGAGGACGTGTTCATGCTCTAACACACAACCTATAGTTTTAGAAGCTCAATTCCTTCATTAACAAAATGATTAAAGAGCAAAAATACTGTACCTTAGAACTGCAACTGTTTAAAATGTATATATTAATGAAAAGATTTATTCATGGTCAGAAGTTTGTGGACGTCATCGGTACACTTTTGACTGTGTCTTTTTCAAATTACTGCTTAAAGGTTGTTATTATATGCTGCACTATTTGGATATCCGATCACTGGTTAAGAGTTCCCTACACTTGTTTAGCATGAACCCTGCACTCCATGGAGACATTTTGTGTTTGTGGTAAAGCCAAACTCTACAAGCCTGTACTGTGAGGAAGTATGAAGGTTATTAAAGGAATATATAACCTTTTAATATAGTAAGAGATGGGGAGGTGGGCAGGTGAATATTCGGTAAACTTTTAATTCCAACAATCCAACAGTGCTTTGTACTTGCAGAGTAATATTTTTTGCCCTCTACCTCCCTGTTTACCCCAGGGTAATTGTGGAGAAAAACTGCGTATTCGTCGCGTGCTCATGAACTCTCCCGAGATCATCACCATTGGTCTGGTGTGGGACTCGGAAAACTCTGACCTCGCTGAGGACGTCATTCACAGCCTAGGCACCATCCTACGTCTTGGAGATGTAAGACCACATGCTACATTTTATATTGTGTTATTTATTTATTCATTCTTGTTCTGAGCTGTTTATTCCCTGCTTATTTGGGTCACGTGGGTCTGCTAGAGCCCATCACAGCTCATATAGGGCAAAAGTTAGGGGTACACCCAGGACAGGCCGCTAGTCTATTGCAGGGCACTACACAATCACTTCTATGAGAAATCACTAATCAGCCTAATGTACATATTTATGGGCTGTGGGAGGAAACCAGAGAAATCCCATGCAAACAAGGGGAGAACTTGCAAACTCTGGGTAGAAAGACCCCTTGCCCTAGAATCATCTATCTTCACTTGTTATCTAATTCAGGGTCACGGAGGTCTGCTGGAGTCTATCCTAGCTTTCTGAAGGGTGAAAGGCAGGAGGGGTACACCCTGCGTCCATCACACACACACACACACTCGCACTCACACCAATCAATCTATTGTACCTTCAGCCAAAAAGGCACTGTGCTGCCCGGATTAGATTACATTCAATTAGATTTAATTAAAATTAGATTCGATTAATGCAGACTATCGTTTTCATTTTTATTATGATACTTATAACAAAAGTAAGTGGTCGATCAGTGGTACTGTTTGATTGTGGGTTCACGTCCCAGCATTTAAAAATGGTCTCTGCTGGAGTACCTGGAGATCCTCAACTGTTCAGTTATAATATAAATGCAATTATTAATAAATATTAATAAATTGCAATATTAATAAAGCACATAAATGTAGTATTTTGAGTGTTGGCTAATGTTCATTGTTGTCATATACCTTCTTGCCTAAAAACGATTGGGTGAAAGAGTGAAAAGGAGATATAAGTTTAAGCATTTTGATCCAGTTTCAGTCCTGATCTCGTTTCCCAATTAAGTTTTGTCATGTAGTCTTTTCACATGTCACAAGGAAAGATTCAAGCTCCCTGCATCTTTGGCATTTAGCTGAACTAAACTCATTATTTTTAAAACCATAATGCTACAGGGTCTGCCTCTGTCTGTCTGTCTGTCCATCTGTCTTTGTGTGTGTGTGCGTGCGTGCGTGCGTGCGCGCATGTTTATTTTTGTGTCCACCATTATTTACTGTGTGTGAATTACTTCACTTGGTCTTGTTTCACAGCTCTTCTCCAGGGTGACTGAGGAGAAAGCCAGACAGGCAGAGCTCTACCTAGTGGGCATGGTGTGTTACTACGGCAAACACTACTCCACCTTCTTCTTCCAAACCAAGATACGCAAATGGATGTATTTTGATGACGCACATGTCAAAGAGGTGGTGATTTTATTCTCTACCAATTATTCTCTACCTCCAACATATTAATGTTACCAAGTCTGAGCTGGTGCAAGGGGTTTTATGTGCTACTGTTAGTCTACACAGCTTTATGTGCTTTCATGGTTTGTTGATTTACTGGCTTGTGATAGAAGAGGAAGAAATATGTAGCCAGGTTACAGCATGATATTTACCCCATCATCACCTTCATCCCGATTAGTGGGCTAGGGATGATGAGGTAAGTGACTTCAATAAGTGTTTTGGTTCTGTTTTGTAGCAGGTGTCACAATATGAATAAGATGATTGTAGTGGCTGGGGAAAGTGGTAGCTCAGTGGTTAAGGTATTAGACAACCAAAAGGTTCATTGTGGGTTCAATTCCTCGCTCCACCTTAAGCAAGATCCTTATCCTTATTCATTTACATTTGATGACTTACACTTTAAGTGAATGACTATAACATAGGACATTGAGTGTCACATTGTCATGCCAAGTGACTGTACCTTTTCTTGGTTTCAGTTTAGTGTTGGTCTAGGGGAGAAAAGAGCAAGCACTTCCTTGCTTAACTTTTGTTTGAAAGTTTCTTTTCCTACAGGGCAGCATATATTTCGGGGATTATTTAAAAATTCTTGTAGAAGTTAAATGACTGTATGAGTGTACTTTTTCCAAAAACAAACCTGCCCAAATCTGTGAATAATGATAGCGCTGACATTTATTAGCCAGGGCACTAATCAGGACTTCAATCCCAGTAGCACTAATTAGTAGTAGCGTGGTGGTTAAGGTGTTAGACTGCTCAGGGTTTGATTCCCAACATCATCAAGTTACCACTGCTGAGACACTAAGCAAGACCCTTCACCCCTAATTATTCCATTTTCTAAAAGAGATAAATGTAAATTGCTTTTGATATGGGTGTCCTTTTTCCTTGTATTTTAGAGCTTAATGTAATAAGAAACAACATAAGCAATTCAGTGACTCATTATTATTATTATTATTATTATTATTATTATTATTATTATTATTATGAAAAGAACAGATTTTAAATCAATCTGAGCTGATAAAATGTATTTTGGAGGTCAAGTACACTGTGGCTTGAAAATTCTGGCTCTCTTGAGGTTTTTTTAAAGGAATAAAAGCTTTAAATGGCTCCTTAATGAAATATTGTACAAGCAAGCCCAGGCTGGTTATTCAGATGTACAGTTGCAGGATGGAGTGATGATTAGTTTCATGCTGTGTGGTTCAGAGTAACTTATTTCAACCTGTAATCTCTGCTTTTTAAGCCTGTTATTGTGCAAAACCACAAAATCAAGGGTTTAATTCGAACCCTACCAGATGTCCATTAGCATAGAGTGCCCACACTAAAGATGTTTTCCTGTGGTAGAGTATTTATGTGTCATCCTGACTGTAATTTCGGTTATTCTAAAGCTCCTGATTTGTATAGAATGACATCAACATGGTCAGGTTAGTCAGGGTCAGTAGAAAATTAATGACTTTTTTAATAAAAATGTAAATGTTTTTTTTTTTTTATTTTTAAACGTGTCTTTAATGATTTTAGAAACAGAAAACTTTTATAAGACAAATGATAGCTGAAAATAAAACAGAAGAAGGGGTGAGTTATCAATAATCTAGAAGTACACCCATATATACGCTGCAAAAGTGTCACATCAGTGGGGCAGCAATGTGCAGATAATGTATAACATGCCAGATTAAATCAAATGGATTTGGCTCACCGTCCTTAACAAATCCATGCAAAAATATTTTTAGGTTTTCCTTTAACAATATATGTACATTTTTCCAAGTCCAAACATTGAGCCAATTCTTGCAACCTTAGGAGCTTTCAGTTTTCAGTAATAAGGTTTTATTTATAATAAACAGAATAGGACATTTAGGAACATTTTATTTACATGCGATGAATAAAAAGCTTCAAATTCTTCTCAAAAACTGGTGGACACTTCCAAAACCAATTAACTGCCAGTTTTGACATACAGGGGTGTGAAAAAGTGTTGGCCCCTACCTGATTGCTAATTTTGCATGTTTGTCACACTTTAATGTTTCAGATCATCAAACAAATGTAAATATTAATCAAAGATAACATGAGTTACCACAAAGCAGTTTTTAAATGAACGTTTTTATTACTAAGGGAAAACAAAATCCAAAACTACATGGCTCTGTGTGAGAAAATGTTTGCTGTCTTAACCTAATAACTGGTTGGGCCACCCTTAGAAGCAACTACTGCAATCAAGCGTTTGCAATAACTTGCAATGAGTCTGTTCCAGCGCTGTGGAGGAATTTTTCTCCACTCATCTTTGCAGAATTGTTGTAATTCAGCCATATCGGAGGGTTTTCGAGCATGAACCGCCTTTTGAAGGTCATGCCACAGCATCTCAATAGGATTCAGGTCAGGGACTTTGACTAGGCCACTCCAAAGTCTTCATTTTTATTCAGTCATTTTATTCAGGTCACAAACAGATGGCCGGATTCCCCCTCAGGATTTTTTGGTAGACAGCAGAATTCATGGTTCCATTTATCAGAGCAAGTCTTCCAGGTCCTGAAGCAGCAAAATGGCCCCAGACCGTCACACTACTACCACCATATTTTACTCTTTGTATAATGTTCTTTTTCTGAAATGCGTTGTTACTTTTACGGCAGATGTAATGCGACACACACCTTTCAAAAAGTTCAACTTTTGTCTTGCCAATCCACAGAGAATTTTCCCAAAAGTCTTGGGGATCATCAAGATGTTTTCTGGTAAAACTGAGACGAGCCTTTATGTTCTTTTTGCTCAGCAGCGGTTTTCGTCTTGGAACTCTGCCATGCAGACCATTTTTGCCCCCAGTCTCTTCTTATGGTGGAGTCTTGAACATTGACCTTAACTTAGGCAACTGAGGCCTGCAATTCTTTGGATGTTGTTGTGGGGTCTTTTGTGACCTCTTGGACGAGTCGTCGCTGTGCTCTTGCTGTAATTTTGGTCGGCCGGCCACTCCTGGGAAGGTTCTCCACTGTTCCATGTTTTGGCCATTTGTGGATAATGGCCATTTCTTTCTCATTTGTTTCTGAATTTCTTTGGATCTCAGCATGATGTCTAGCTTTTGAGGATCTTTTGGTTTACTTCACTTTGTCAGGCAGGTCCTATTTAAGGGATTTCTTGATTGCAAACAAGTGTGGCAGTAATCAGGCCTGAGTGTGGCTAGAGAAATTGAACTCTGGTGTGATGAACCACAGTTAAGTTATGTTTTGACAGGGGGCAAACACTTTCTCACACAGGGGCAGGGCCTTCATTTAAAAACTTTGCTTTGTGTTTACTCATGTTTTCTTTGACTAATCTTTACATTTGTTTGATGATCTGAAACATTAAAGTGTGACAAACATGCAAAAAGATTGGAAATCAGGAAGGGGCCAATACTTTTTCACACCCCTGTATTTTTGAGGACATTATTTGAAATAAAATCGGAGGAAATTGCTAGCTGCTGTCAGTTAAAAGAGGAGCAAATAATAATTAGTGACATCACCTAAATACAGCAGAGACAGACAGGCCTACCACAGCGAATCATAATGAAAGTCTTTGTAGAAATAAGTTGAATGCTTTAAGAATGCTTTCTGCTCTACAACAACATTCTGGATTCAGGATAGTTGCAGACAGAGCAGATTTTTTTCCTTTTTTAGCTAGCACATAGGCAAAGGGGCATCATGTGAGTTACAAAACAAGGATATCCCGGTATTGTTTGTCCCCTCCAGCTGGATAGCAGTGGGGTGCGGTTTGCATAGGGACATACTGCCACTACAAATCATACACTCTCTCTTACTTTTCCTCTCCCTCTATCGACCCTCTCAATCTCTCTCTTTCTCATGCGCACAAACTCTCTTCTAGTTTGTCATTGCTTCCTGTTTCTGTGTAAGAGCTCAGAGGAAGTCAGTTTAGGGAATCCACATTAGGGTAAGGTTACTTTAGCCTTTTTGTCGTTGTTAACATGTCCCTGTACTCCAATCGGTGTTTTACTGCATTCAGAACTCTCACCATTTAAGCTGTAGCCGGGCGTAGAAGTTGGACACATTTCTGACCTGCTGTCTTCCTTGTTTTTTCTACAGATTGGGCCGAAATGGAGGGATGTGGTGTCACGTTGTATAAAGGGTCATTATCAGCCACTTCTGCTGCTGTACGCTGACCCCCGCGGTTCTCCAGTGTCTGTGCCTGACCTGACGTCTCGCTTGGACGCTCAACACTACATAAAAACTTACTATGACAGCGAGGACTCTGGTAAATCACCTGCTTATTAAAGCAATAAAAGCAGTCAAATTAGTGGGATAAACATTGCATTTCTAGCTTTTTTACTATTTTCTGGAGTTACGGTTAAGTCTGACATTTTTCCAGTTGAGCCAATCCTCAACAAAGTAAAGAGAACATGAAGAGAACATGACAATAGTGTAATATTATTCACATCTAAAGCCACTGTTGACCACATCAGGGTATGTGACTATAAAAGTAATTATAGTCACTAGTTATTTCTCACAAATAATTAGTAACAGAGTTAAATGTTTATAAAAGTAGCTAATTACCATGTAAAGACATTTTGGACAGTTTGGACAATGCTAAAAAAAACAGCAACATTGGACTCCCTGAATATTAAATAGGTTAAATGAATGAAATATATAATAATGATTCTTTTTAAACATTGTACACTAATCTACACTATTTTAATGTGGTGGTATCATGTGACAATGTGACGTGTGAAGATTAGATTAGAATTCCTTGCCACTGATGTGGAGAGACTCTTTATTCTTGGTCATAAGATGCACATTACATAAACTTTGTTGCCTTTTATCTCATCATTGTGCTAATATGGGAAACGGGATACTTTTTTAATAATTAGGAGGTACTAATAGAACATTAGCTAAACAAAAGTAGCTAATAATAGCTAATATATTAACTCTACCTAAGACAATCGTCACTCTTTATAGGGTTGTCTCCCAACCCCAACACACACAATAATCATAATCCGTTAGGTGTCCCACTGTTACCCACTCAAACACACCAGAATAAAAACTGGGAGAGCCTAATTGGATACACTTCAGTGAGCTCAGTTGTAACACTGAATATGAAAGTTTTACGACGCATGTTATTGTCCGTAACTGTAATAACAGCGGAAACGGCTATTTACTTGATTATTCGACTTCCAATGGGTTTTCTGTAATATAACTGTACAATATAACTATTGTAAGTTAAGGGATGTCTTATCGGAGCATCAGGATTCAATATCTGATCATACTTTTGACTTTATCTTACTTTATCTCTGCTTTTTGCCATTTTTCTTCCTCTTTTTTTTCTATTCAGGTCGTGAGCCGTCTATTTCAAGTGACACTCGAACAGACTCCTCGACAGACAGCTACAGTTATAAACATTCTCACTCGCACCACGAGTCCATGGCCTCACACTTTTCATCAGACTCTCAAGGAACTATTGTTTGTAACCCTGAAAACGGCACGTCTCATAGCAGTCTAGAAACTACAGGTATATCATGCTTGTTAGATAGAGAAGCATATTTTAAGAATTTAGGCAGGCATGTGTATAAACATTTTGTACATGTGGAGAGAATTACATGAATTAATTGTCTTGAAGATTTTTTTAAAATCTGATTAGGTATTTTACTTTTTACTGTTTCAAGGGCCTTTGACCGACAGTGAACCTACTCAGCGTCACACGCCCAGAAAAAGTTTAACTACTGAAAGGAAGATTGGAGTTGTGGACAGGAAGAGAAGTGCTAGCCGAACACGCCGATTTGACGAGAGAATTCGAGTGCCTAAGGCTGACGAAGTGTCTTCCGCAGGATACCACAGTGAAGGTATTGCCGTATAACACACCATGTAGGGATAATTATCTTATTGACTGATTTTTGATTGGTCTGTAAAATTTAGCATACTTGATGATTTGTATATTTTGGCACCATGTGTGACCTCACCTTAACCTTCTCATTCCTACTGCTTCTGTTCCTTATAATCACAGGTGAGACCCTGAAAGAACAACAGGTCCCTCGCAGCACTCCAAAACCCTGCTCAAACCGTTTGCGGGACTTTAAGGAAAGCATGAGCAGCATTATTTTGAGCCGACCGCAATCCGCTGACAGCACCAGCAGCGAGTCCAGGTCCAGCTCTGGTGGTGGAAGGTACAGGCCAGCCTGGAAACCCCGCCGAGATGCCCTAAACATTGACAGCATCTTTGGCAGAGAGAGACGCAAGCAAGCTGGTTACGCTCCACTGGGGGCCATATTACCAGAAGAACCCAAACACAATAGAGCACTTACAGGCTCATTAAATCAATTGCGATTTGGTTCCAGTGCTGCTTCTAGGACACTACCTGCAACTCAAGGCAGGAGGGTGGATCCTTCTAGACTCATCCAGAGAATGGAGAGTGGGTACGAAAGCAGCGAAAGAAACAGCAACAGTCCTGTGAGCTTGGATATCCCCATTCATGAGGGAACTGTAAACGGCTCACACAGGTATTCATACACACAGGAGTTCATTTTTTCATGCATAGGGCAAAAGGCAGGCGTACACCCTGGACACGTTGCTAGTCCATCACAGGGCCACACATAGACAAACAACCATACACACACACACACACACACACACACACACACACACACACTCCTATGGACAGTCACCTAACGTACATGGTTTTGGACTGTGGGAGGAAACCAAAGTACCTGTAGAAATACCCGTTGCTTGGGAATCGAAACCAGCACCTTCTTGCTATGAGGCAACTGTGCTAACCAGTACACCACGTGTAAAAACAAAAGCAAACCAAGAGAAGAGTTTAGGAAAGCTCTGGAAAAAGCTATACTTTTAATGATAATTGAATTAGGTGTATGTTCGGCAGTGACATCAGAAATATCTGTGATTTAAATCACAGGCACAGATGTTTACTTGCAGCTAGAATTAATATACAGTGCATCTAGTAAAGACACCTATTGATTCTGCCTTTTTGCATGCTTGTCTCAGTGTGAAAGACCCCAGTTTGATGAAACCACCTCCAGGTGTCAGCCCCCCATGGAACAGTGTACAGAAGTCAACGAGCATCACTTCTCTCCTGCAGGATATCAAAACCTCCAGCAGAGGAACCCGCCACATGAGTTCAGGTGTGTGTTGTATTATAAAACTTATCTTAACTTGCATTTAAAAGTATATGAACTTGGGTTACCCCTGTGATTAGTTGTTGTTTGCTTTTAGTTTTCATTAAACATAAGAGTAGGTGTATGATTTATGTAGCTACAGTTACACACAGATTAAGTGGAAGTTCACTATCTGAATTATAAACATGTGCATACAACCGCAGATGGCCGAAGTGAGCTGGATGATCTCCAGGAAGAGGTGGCACGCAGGGCAAAAGAAGAGGAGCTACAGAGGAAGCAGGAGAAAGAGAAGGAGGCAGCCATGGGCTTTAACCCCAAACCCAGCAAGTTTATGGATTTGGATGAGCTGCAGAACCAAGGTGAGGGTCTGACAATGACAAGCACTAAGCGAGTCAGGGGCATTTCTGGGGCTTTGGAGTTGCATGTGGGTGTGTGTATGTGGATGTGTAACCTAGCCAGATGTTGCCACATTCTTTGTGCTTGTGAATGCTTGCGTTAACAGCCAGGCATGTGTGCTGGAGGTGTGCGGATTTCTGGGCTTGAGTGTAAAGCGGTGCTTCGCTATGCATGTTGTGTGCAGGTAAAGGGGACGGCTTTGAGCGGTGTGTGCTGGATGCTGAAGCTCTGTTAGATCAGTCCCTAAGGCTGGAGCAGGCAGGCGAGGTCGCTGCTGCACTCTCTGTGGTAAACGAAGCTGTGTGTAAGTAGGACTCACCTGTTCTCCACATTCGGCCTGCACTATATCTTTGTTTTCTTTGTCTGGATTAAGTATACTGTCTTTGTGGTATAACACAACACATGCATTATTGGATCTTCATTCCTGAAAATGGTGAGATCAAGCCATGCGTCCTGAACAGAAATGTTAACCATATGTTTTTAGGGTTTTTTCTGTAAACCCTCTGCACAGTCAGCGGATAGTTTTACTGAGAAACAGTTGTGTAAACATCTAGAGATTAATGCCAATAAAATATGGCCTTTAAAGCTGCAGTGTTGAGGGGATGACCTTTAGACAAATTACTTTCTCTCCTGATGGCTTTTGGTTTGGTGGTTGTTTGTATGGTTTAAATGGCTTTACACTCTGTCACACTGGACACACTGAAATGCCCATCATGTACATATGACAAAAAACCTAAACGCTTTCAGGGTTTGAAAAGGTACTCTGGTTGGACTCTCTCTCGATTTCTAGGAGATATGCAGGTCCAACATTACAGTTATAAGTCATGTCTTTATAATTATTTTTGTGCAATTTAGTGCAATATTACAGCAAATTTATACATCATATAACACCCCTGAGCCATTTAATAAAACTATACTTGATTGGTTGTTTTATGTATTATTCATTACCAACTGTTGTGTAGTCTACACCTTCTGCTACTTGTCTCTGAAAACCTAATGATTACTAGCCTGCTTGCCAGACATAGGCTGCTTTAGCATATTTTTATTACATTTCTAAATATTAAAATAAGGTTGGCGCGGTGGCAAAGTGGTTAGCACGGTCACTTTGCAACAAGAAGGTTGTGTTTGATTTGCGCTTGCGTGGGTTTCCTCCGGTTACTCCGGTTTCCTCCCACAGTCCATTTATAAACAAAACATGCAGATTAGATCGATTGGTGCTCATAAGAGTGAATGTGTGGGTGAATGGTTGTTTGTTTGTGTTGCCCTGTGATGGACTGGTCGAGAGTGCCTCTTGCCCTATGTGCGCTTGGATTAGGGAATAAGTGGGTAAGAAGATGAATGAATGACCATGAATTTAGTAAATTTCATCATGCGTTCATATTCTTCCTATTGCTGGGTTTGTTCTGCTTTTATTTCATGAATTAATGTTTACAATTTTCCCAAACACACACACACACACACACACACACACACACACACACACACACACACACACACACACTCCTCTTTGTGTGTTCTATTTCCCTTTTGTATATGGTGGTACTTCATTCTATCTCCTATGTCTGTGTTCAACAAGCTGCCCTGTGCACTTAGTTTCATTTTGATCACTTTACTAAGCTCACTGAAGATTCCTCAAGTCTCTCTTATATTTGAAATGAGGTTATTATTTAATTAATACTATTATTTTATTCTTTTATTTAACTTTATTTAATGGCTGAATGCGGATCATTTTAATTTTTGAAACTTAACATTCATCACAATGTATCTTTTTTTTTTTCTTCCAGAAACAGTTATGGTATAAATTGACATTTCCCAGCATTCTTCCTGCTTTTTCCTCTGTTCATTCATCTCTGTATGATACTTCAGTTGACACCAGATATGTTTGCATGCATCCCATAACAAAACGTTTTCTTTTTTTGCATTTTTTCATTCATTTCTTTTTTTTTTCCTTTAATTTTGTGTTTGCTGCTGAAGCCAAACTCGGGCATGCCATGCATGGGGGCAGTGCTAACGGGCAGGGCAGGACAGTGGCTGAGGCCCGACAGCAAAAGTGTATGAGGAGGGCACGAGGCCTGCAGCAGCGCATGCAGCAGCAGCAGGAGAAGCAGCAGCAACAGCAGAAGCAAGAGGAGAAAGAGGAGGAGAGGGAAGAAAAGCAGGAGCAAAAGCTGCCTCTCAGGTACCTGCTGCGGGCTCTGATGTGTGTGGGTGTGTGTTAGATCACACTCCAGCCAGACGGCCCGCTCATGCACGGCTGTAAGAAAGGACAAGCTGCGTATTTAACAGGCTGAAGATTGACAGGAGAAAATGAACCTGAAAATGACACCGGTTTTACTGCTGTTTTACTGTGTGTTGCACAGGGGGGCACCATCATAGCATTTATGTAAATAAAGAGGCGTGTTTCCTATGAAGGTCTCAAATCTATGTAAGGAAAGGATCTGAACAAATTCTGTTTTTAATTGCAGTGGTTGTGTGGCTTTGATTGTTAGTTAAACAGCTCTCCTGCAATCAGTGCACAACTAGACAACTGATAAATATATTTAACTAAACGTTATTTTGGGTCCGTATTAAAGCCCCTAATTAAACCTGGGTTACCCAGAGCGCAACCTCTGAGCCGGCTAAGTCTTTTTGACTAATTAGTGACATTTCGTAGCCCAAATTACACAAGTTCTCAGTAAAATCATTTGGTTTGCAACTGGAGCTGAGCGATTGCGAGTATTCTTGTCCATGAATGAAAAAAAAAATACACATTCAGTTTTTGGGTTCCTGCAGAGGAAACACATCTGAACATTGAACCATATGAATAGTTTATTGCCAGGAATTTACATGAAAGTATGTGTGAACCTGATAATTAGGAGTAAATGGTCATTTACCTCTTTTTATTTATTTGACAGTGAACAGCCTGTCAAGATCCAAATACTTCTGACAGATGATCAAGAGGAGGTTGTGGATGCGCTCTCGGAATCTTCCTTAGGTCCATTATCATCTCCCATAATGCCCCATTCCCCTGCTCCATACACTTCAGATCCTCCCCACACATACTTCAGAGAGAGCCCTGAATATCCTGCATCCATGGATAACCTACAACGTCAGCACTCTTCCTCTTCCTGCTTGTCATGGAAACCCTGTGCCAGCTCTGTATCTATGTTGACTGTAAACGGTGCCCCACAGGCACCTTTACCAGCCAGCCAGATTGTGCCCAATCATCACCCACCCGTGTCCCGGAGCATTAGTGTCCCTCGCTGTTCCACTTCTTCTGAAAATTACAGCTTCAAAGAGAAACCACAGACAACCCACTCCCACTATCCACCCCATTTCAACCCACTGCCATCACAACACCCTGACACTGCTTCACCAGTGCATAATTCCGTACCATCTTCCCATTGCTTTAAACCACGCTCCAACTCACCAGCCAGGCCCATGCCTGTAGAGCGCTGGGCCGAAAATGTCACCAGATATTACAACTCCCAAAATGTTTCACAGCCTGGTGGCTCACCGTGTGAAGAACTATCTGAACTCGACTCACTCTACAGGGCAAGCTTGCGGGCTCCCAGCAAACCGCAGGCCTCCTGTGGTTCCAGTTTATACTCAACAGTAAGACAAGGTATTTATTAAAATGTCTCAAGGTACTTTAAGCAGGTAGCTTTTGGTGGTACTGAAACACACAATTTGCTGACCAGCATGGCAACACTTTAAATTCTGTCTTCAAAGCTCTTTTATTATTTAGCATAAGGTTTAGTTATGTTATGCTATGCTATGCTATGCTATGCTATGTTACGTTACGTTAGTTGAAAGCTCGGTCTGTATGACTTTCTTATTGCAGGTTCTGCTGCAGCTCGAAGACTCACATCTGGCCACTCAGGCTCACTGCTTCGCTCCAAAACACCTACTGCTGAGATTGAGAGGAGTGCGTACAGGACTCCAGAATACATCAGTACTCCTGCACCTAGAGTGAGTGAATGTGTGATTAGATGTGGGTGGGTGAGTGCATTCATGCACAGCTGCATGTGTGTTTGAAGCTAAATGGCAATGAAATGAGCGATAATTCTCATTGTTGTTTATGTTGTAAAATTTATTTATTTTTTTCCGCAGCCTGTTACACCTACGTTGCGTGATGTAACAGTGAGCGAAGATCAGATGTACAGCGCAGAGAACTTGCGTCGCATCGCTCGCAGTCTGAGCAACACAGTTGTTAAGGGGCGCCCTGAAAAGCCTGTTTCGTCTCGCAGCTTTGTAAATCACACACACACACACACACACACACACACAAACACATTTGCACATACATACAAAGTATACATGTAGGCATGAATTAAAATAAATAAATTAAAATATATTTTTCTGTACGTATCTGTCTGTCTGTCTACCAGTTTATCTGTCTGTCATACAATTTAGTTGTCTGTGTATCTCTATCTGTCTGTCTGATACTGATCGATCGAATTGTCTTTTTATATCTGATGACCAATACGTAAGCCACAAAATCCTAATTTATCCAAAATAACCAAAAAACATATTTTCCTACAAATGATTTATGGAAAATTACTCATCAATATTATTTCCTGAAAAAGATGCTTGGCTAAATGTATGTCATATTATCATTTCATCTGATTATCTCTCCCGTCACTTCATTTTTTGTATCTTTCTAAAGGATGCTCCTGCTTCCAGAATGGCTAAGCATGTGGACCCACACCTTGCTAACACCCCCCCGCTTGCTGTATCTGTTACCCACAATCCTTCAGTTTTCACCCATCAACCTGATCAGCGGTACCTGCAGACACCTCAGCTAAAACCGCTCCCGCCTTCTCCATCGCAGCGGTCCACACGAGAGCATGCAGGTACTTTGTGTCTGTCCCATTTTACCCTGTACACTACAGACATGCTTCTTTTGGGCATAATCACTGAATAGCCAATCATAAAAAGCCCTGCTTTTGTCTATTGCGGATTTAGTCTGTCGCCTCAGACTAAATAATTTTTCTTGCTTGCTAGGTTCTGTTGGAGATTCTCAAAAGGTGGCCAGGTTTCAGTCTGTGCTCGACGGAGGTGAAGCTTTCACCCACACCAAATCTCACAGTGTAGCAATGAGCTACAGCACTCTCCCTCGGGCACCCCGGAGATCTGTTACTACTGTTCAGTCTACACCTCAAGTCGGACTAGCTGCTCGTCCGGAGGCCTGGAACTACCCAGACCCTCGCTATGCCACCCTGGCACATCCAGGTCACTCGGTGACTTCAAGCAGACCTGTGGACATTTCTCAATGCCAACCTCAACGTGGCAGCCTACCCAGACACCTGCAGTCTGTGCCTACTGCTCAGCCAATGCGTATGGATATGCCACCAGAGAGAGTCTGGAGGACTGCTGCATACAGCGCAGGTCATCCAGATGGCCAGGGGTTTAGAACCCGGCATGGTTCTTATGTGCAGCTGTGTTCCCTGTGCCAACAGTCTCCAGCTGAGCCCATGAGCCCCTACTGCCAGGCCTGCATCATGTACAGAAATCGCTTTAGGCAAGCTAACTAAGTGGAAAGTACATGGAAATGCCAACTTAATTTACATGATCACATCCCATACATACAAATATACACACAATACACACATGCTTAAGAAGGAGTCTCAACTAGAGTCATACACCAGCCTACTTTCCTCCCCCCCATCTCTTTCAGCTTGCCCTCAGTGAACTGGTGTTACACTTTCATATGCTTATGCTGAAGATACAGGTTCACATCTGCAGTGTGTGCATCTCCCAGGCTAAAGACTTTCTTAGTTGCGAACTCAACTAGAGGAGAATTCACTTCCTGAACGACCTGCTAGTGAGATTTTGGTATTTAAATACAGTGTTCTAGTAAGATTGCATTTTTAAATTCAAGCCAAGTCTGATACTACACTCACTATTTTTGATTTCGGAACCGTATGCCTGGAATATGCACCTGAAGACGTTCCTCGTTTTATTATAGATCTTAGTGGAATAAGAAATGAAAAAATGAAAAGCCAGGATTGTTTATTCCAGTATCAAAATACATAACCATTTGCTATGTGAAGAATTATTTGAGGTATCTGACAAGAAAAGACATTATCAGTGAAAATCAGTGTCAGTTACACACATGCCCAGTGAAGCGGGTCCGAATGTTACCTGCTATATATTGGTTTTGGTTTTGTTAAGACGAGATAAGACATGCTTTGCAACTAGTGTGAACCCAGTTGCGAGTTGCTTCTTTTAGAAAACCTAATGCACCAAGCAGTACACCGATTGTAGTGTACACCAATATTATACCTGTGGGCTGCTAGGAATTCATTCAGTATTCAAGATTTAATACATTCAGTATGTGAGCGAATGAATCGAGGAGCTTTAGTGGAGAAAGTAGACAAAGTGGTATTTAAATCTTTATCCTGTTTGAGAGTTATCCTTCTATTGGATATATTCTATAGTCTGTTGATTATAACATGTGATCTGAGATTTCCTGCAAAAGAAACAAACAGCTTAATTACAATTGCATCAAACAATTTAGCGATAAAGCTAGCCCTAGCTACTGTAATAGGTTTAAATGAATCAAAATATTTTTTAATGATTGAGTTTAAATTATAGTTCAGAAAACTCACCCCTCACTTTCTTACTTTTTTTAATGAACAAATGAATATTATATTGTAATAAAATTTCCAGTTATTTAGATGCAGTACACTACCATTCAGTGGGCAGCTTTTGATTTTCACTGAAAGACAGCGATCATCGGTTTATGATGTCATTTTTAGAATGATATGTTTGCCATTTATTGCCTTTTTTATTAGGATGGAGGGATAAAGAGAAGGAAGACTAGAAAGAACCTGTCAGATTGAGTTACCCGAGAAATTTCTATTGTCAGTATACATTTACTTATCCAGAGCGACTTACATTTGATCTCGACTCGAACCCCGGTCTTTCTAGTATGGGTCCAACACCTTAACCACGTCAGTATAATATTTGAACTTGTTGAATCAGACATTTAATAAGTTGGACTGTTTTCTCAGGCCATCACACACACTCCATTCCATTTAACTCAGTATTCCATCTTGTCCGGTATTTCCAACAGACTGCACTCAGCAGACATGGTGTGATGGGCTGGAACCTCGGAGCAATTGCTTTAAAAGTTTTTTTTAGTGATGCTTAAAAACTTTGCCGCACAACGTATATGCGATGTCGCAAGCCTTTGTTCTTCTGACCTAATGCCATACGCTAGCCCGAGTTTAGTGACTTTGCTTAACTATGTTAACATTGATTAGTGCACTTTACAAGTGTTTATTTAGGAAACGTAACTCTGTTGTAATGTACATTTCCCATAATGATGGGATATTTCAATGTTTTCTATCTATAACTGCATAACCTATAGATCTATATCTTAAATCTAGTCCTATATAGTTTTCTATATACAGAATATATATTTCAGTATTTATACAAAGTACTGACCTGGAAAAGTGTAATTCTGCACTGGATATTTATACAGCTTAACCAGGCATGAGGGCAGATACACATTCTCCAGTTTTAGTGTTTCTTATTAAACTTTGTGTAATTTACTAGAAAATGAATTCCTACACAATACAGATCTATTTTATCGATGTAATTCTACTACGAGTTCATTTGATTAATATCAGTTTAGTAAGATTTAGAGCATTACTGTTTTCTGTTCCTGAATATTCCACACTTACAATTGAAGCTTGTTTTTGTTTTTTGGGGTTTTTTTCCCACTAATTAATTTGTTCAGTGTTTAAGATAATTTAATGTAATTTTGTGCTACCTGCTTGCAAAAACATTGATGTAGGTTAGCAATCTGAATGAAAAAATGTGACTTTTATTTAGAAATCGAAAGGGAGGGACTTTTATTTAGCTGAAAAGAAGAGCTGGGCGGCTGAGCATATCAAACGGTGTTAACACTCAATGATTTGTATGGCTCAGCTTTCATTGTAAAGCTTAATGATACTTAGCAAAGATAAAGTCTGCAATGGCTGAATATACTGTATATCACATAGATACAAAAGCACACCACAATATTATGCTTTCCCCAAACAAACTAAAAGCACATGGAGTCTAGAATGTTTTCAAATGGAGCATTACATGGTTCCTGTACTAGAACTAAGAGGCCCAAACACCTTGTCCAGCATGACAAGGTCACTGAGCTTTAAGACAACATAGTGTGGAAGAAATAAATGTGACCTCAACCCCACACCCCAGACCTCCCTCCTCCTCATCCACGGACATTCTCCACAGACACAATCTACTACAAAACCTCTCCAGAACCGTAGAAGAAATCAAAGGAATCTGGAAAAAGGAAACGGAATTCCCGTTTCTTTCTCTGAATAGTCTAACCTGCTGGATGGATTAACAGATGTCTGCTAGTTCAGAGTTCCTGGAACACTGTGTACTGCAGAGTTTAGCTCCAAGTACTTGTCATTGTCATGGAAACCAAACAAGACCTTGATTAGTTCATTCAAGGGTGTTTGAATAGGGTTCGAGCTAAACTCTGGAGGACACCAGCATTCCAGGACACAGACAAGCATGTGAGCGGAAAAAATTGCCCATTCAATACTTTTTCTGATTTTCTCCCAACAAAAACAATGGCCTCCACTCAGCAGAGTGTTTTTGCTGTCAGGAAGTGGAGTGCTATCAGTGTCACTTCAGGAGGTCCAATGAGCTTTCCATCAGATACAATTCATTCAAGTGATCAATTAAATCTGGATTTGCTTTATGAACCCTACATAGAGTGAAAATGCTGTTTCTAGAAATAATCCTTTATGCAGGATGTGTTGTGAAGTTGTAAATATGGAATCACTGAATGCTGGATGCTTCATGCGACAGTTACTGCATTTATGTGTTTATTAAATGCGTTGAAAGCATTATTGATTCGAACTGAATGAACTCTTTATAAAGTGTCAAGGTGGAACTTATATTTTTGATGTATAGTCTAATTTTTGGTCTGAAGGTTGAGTATTTTTGCATTGCTTTTGCTACTTAGACTTTTTTATGTTTGAGATGTTTAACATGAGATTGTGTTTTGCCAGATGTTCTGGATCCACTAGTGTATGCAGTAGTCAACAGCTGTCTGATTGTTTTCCCTGGTTATTTTTATGGAAGTATAACAGACAGCGAATATGATGTGAATACATATGTCCATACAGATGTTTCTAGTCTTCTGTCCTAAACATGGAAATAAAATCTAAAATTTAAAATCTGTTTGTAAAAGCTGTGCTAGAAAATGGAACTGGTTATTTTTGCAATAAAGTGATATTGTGCTCTGGTAAGGAGCGAAACTCAAATGCTTCCAGAATCAATTTCTTTTAATGACTTTATTGATGTTGAACAAATTATTATTTTTCCAGGTGATTTCATTCTGTTAGCAAAACTTCAGTAGCTCTTTGTAGCATGTTTAATATTTTGATGGATTGATTGATTATAGCAGGTTTGCACGGTTGAAAGGTCCCGGGTTCGATTCCCGAGCTGAGGATCTTTCTGTGCGGCTTCATCATCATCTTACCCACTTATTCCCTGATTCCTGGTCAGGAGGGTTTTGCTGAAGCCTATCCCACGCATATATGGGGCGAAAGGCAGGGATACACCCTGGATAGGTCGCCAGTCTACTGCAGAGCCACACATTGACTAACAACCACTCACATGCACTCACGCCCTAAAAAACATTGTTTAAAATAAACGACTTTAAAACTTAATCAGGGAATGTTTAGCACTTTAAATAAAATATATATATTTGAACTGTTAATTTTTTTTCTCCATTTTAATTACATTTGTCGGATGTCTATTTAAAGGCAAGCTGTGTGTATTTGTGATTGTGATAATAGTAATTAGTTTGTAATTTTTTGGGGGAAATGACCTGATCGTCTGTACCAGTTGAATGACCGTGTGCTTGTGTAAGACGCCTTCTGGCCACTAGAGGGAGCCCTCCTCTAAATTTCAATGGTATACCTTGACCTCTACTGCATTTAGACTGTAGAATCTTTATAATCTATTTTACCTGCATACTATTATTATTCTCAGAATTTATTCTATAGCGAGTTTAGTGTTTTGGGATCTGTGTGTTGATCCTCTGGCCTTTTGCTGTTGCCTTCTATATTCGGTGGTGTATTTAATACTGCTAAATTAATCCTTCCCATAATTTACATAATGGCTAATAGCCACCAATGTATTGTTTAATTTTGCAAAGGTTATTATGGTCTGGCACGTATAAAAAAAAAAAACTGATTAAAAGTGAAAAAACACATTTTAAACAATTAATTTTGAAAAATAACTATTAATAAAAAAAATTATTTTTGATTTATCAGTCAGCAAGATTTCTGGCCTCTCTTAAAGGTTCTCTCCTAAAGACATTCTCTTAAAAAGACTCAAAGGATCTCTCTTAAAGGATCTCTCTTAAAGGATCTCTCTTAAAGGATCTCTCTTAAAGGATCTCTCTTAAAGGATCTCTCTTAAAGGGTCATTCATTCATTCATTCATTCATTCATTCATTCATTTATCCGCTTATTACCTAATTCGGGGTGTGCTGGTGCCTTTCCCAGTACACATAGGGCAGGGCACACACAGACAAACACACACACACACACACACACACACACACACTCCTAATGACAATTTAGACTCAGCAATCAACCTAATGCCCATGTTTTTGGACTGTGGGAGAAAACCGGAGCTCCCAGAGGAAACCCACGCAACCGCAGGGAGAACATGCAAACTCAGCACAGAAAGATCCCGGCCCAGAGAAGTAAACCCGGGACCTTTGACCTTTGAGAGGAACCCAACCATTAGGGTTGCACAAGCTAGTGGCAGTCCCAAGGTAAATGGGGAGGGTTGCATTAGGACGGGCATCCAGAGTAAAACTGCACCAAATCAAATATGAGAATCACAAATAAGAATTTCATACCGGCTTGAACGAGGCCCAGGTTATACAACGACTGCCACAGGTACTGTTAGCCAGTTGGGCTACTATTGGCCAAAGGAGAGGAAGGACAAGAGAAAGACGTCTACAGAAACAGCAGACAAAGGAGAAGTAGAGGAGAGCAGAGGTTAGGGTGGGCACTTTAAATGTTGGTACTATGACTGGTAAAGGATTAGAAATGGGTTTATTAGAGGGACGGCGCATGTAAGATGTTTTGGAGACAAGGTGAGGGACGCTAGGTTGAGATGGTTTGGACATGTGCA
>JAOTRA010000032.1:12639799-12654862 GCA_026260255.1 Pseudolaguvia tuberculata
ATCTCTATCAATAGTAAACTCTCATACTCTGGCAAACCAGTCCACTCCATCCTATCTGTGATTATTTCTTATAACTGTAAGCTAGGTATTGCATTTACATTCATTACATTTCAGATTGGTGCAGTTCACAGGTCTAAATATAATAATTCAATAAAACTGGTAAAGGACTCTGTAAGGGATGAAATGTATCAGAGTAACAGTACACTTTCATTCATTCATTCATCTTCTTACCCACTTATTCCATAATTCGGGGTCACGGGGGTCTGCTGGACAGCCCGACAGCACACATAGGGTGAAAGGTGCGAGTACACCCTGGACAGATTATAACTTTATAAAATACTTATTCATAAGAAAAAAAAAAAGAATAAAAATATCAGGGATTTTCTTTCCTTGGCTTTTAGGTTTTAATCAGTTAGTTAGCTACATGATATTGCCAAAGGTTTGCGGCTACCTTATCATCAGATCCATCCGTGGTTCATCTGCAAATATGTTAGCACACCGTTGTCTAGAGTTGCTAGTTGTATGTTGTAGCATTACATTATTCCTTCACTGGAACTAAGAGACTCCAACACTGTTCCTGTTCCTGTATGTAATGATCCTGAGCACAAAGCCTCTGATCTCCAGTATTACTATTACAGTATTAAATGGTGAATATAGAGATTTTTCACATTCAAGCTTTAGAGCAACTATTTCGAACATTTTAATTTAACATATAGCCATGAAGTGTCATTTGTTTTAGTATTCTATTGTTGAAAAACAAAGTTAAATGGAAAGGATGTATAACTTTATGTATCAAAGTCTAATAACATCCCTATGATGAGAGATATGAGATCATTTCAGTTCACTTTTTAGTCTTAAAACGGTATTAAAACCTTTCTGTCACTTGCAAACAAGAAAGTTGCAAATATCAGAGCAGTTTTGTCTCGCACTCATACCAAACTTTTGTTGTTTTATTGTCCCTTTTTTTTCCCTTTTCTCCCAGTGGCTTACCTTCTGTCTACTCTTTCAATTTCATTTTCTCTGCTTTCTCTGTTCTTTGAGGCACAGAACAGGGCTTTAGTGTGTGTTTGTGAGGAACAGGTGGTGTTTGCCGTATATCAGCCACCCATTATCTCAGACATTAACCGAAACAAGCCGAGTACCCGGAGTCAGGATAAGCTGGTGCTGCTAATCCCTCACCAGCATTTTAAAAGAATTTCATTTGTACACAAATGGTTAATGTGAATATATTAAACATATGTGATTAATCTGCATTTCTACTAATGCTGTTTTTCCGGTTGCTTCAGAACACCACAGCTGCTTGCATTCACTTCACGTCAGGATGGAAACCCAGCTAATGTGTCCTTAGGCATCCAGAAGGCTTCCCCGGCATCAGCAGCACTGTCACCACAGTAACCTTTACATAGATGTCAGGAGTCTTGAACATCTCCAATAGCCAATTAGAGATGACATTTGCAATACCGAGGATAAAAACTCTCTATAAAGCAGCGCATGAGGCCTGCACAATACCCGTACCTGATAGAAGTGGAGTTTTCCCCACTCATAAATGTGTTCTGTCTTCATAGCCAAAACTTCCACTCACAGTATTTCATTTGCATTACTTTTGCCCTTCGTTGGTATAGCATAAGACAAACTATGATTGTTTTTTTTTTTTATAGGATTTAGTTCTTTTACAGTGTATTTAAAAGGTTTATGAGCATGGGCTTGAATTTTGGCCAGGTAGTAAATGGTATCAAAATCAAGCTTACCACAGTCAGGACTATACAAAAGTGTTAAGGTGTTTCTGAATAATCTTCCCAATGGTTTTTCTGCTAACACATTGTACTTTTAAATAACACAGACGCATACATACACGCCGTTTGGTATTGTACTCCAATCAAAATGTTTTGGGAAAACATAACTATCCATCACTATGGAATATCACATCCCGATCTCTCCATCATTGTGTTTACTGGGCGATATATCCGCAATTCATTTAGATAATATGAATAGCCAATTTCTTCTAGTGGCATTAGCTATCGCCAACAAAACTATCCTCATGAACTGGAAATCAAGAAATCCCATACATATCGCATCCTGGCAGAATTTATTAATTGATTATATTTCTATGGAAAATATGTCCAACCATAAATCCGTTGACCTTCTTTGTCTAAGACCCATTCCAACCAATGATGAAAAAGTGAACCAGAATTCTACTATGCATCTAAGCAAATCAAATCTAATCTAATTATGTTTCATCTTAGTTTGTCTGTTTCATGTTTATGATTGTTTGTGTTAAGTGTTTTTCTATTTTTTGTATTGTTTCTTATGTTATTCGTTCCCTGTGTTTTATCAATAATAAAGAAAAGAAAAAAGAAAAGGATGCTTTTTGCATGCGAACGGTTTTTGACTTCTCACCACTTGTCACTTCTTCGTGGGGTTTTCATGATGATTTAAAAATAATGACCAGTTAGTAATTTGTCGTGCGTGTTCTATCTGCTTAAGAAAAAGTAGCGTAGTCTATTTTTCTTTGCATTGTTTTTTCGTCTATCTTATTTTTGATTCTAATTCCGGTTAGAGCGCCCCTAGCTAGAAAAATCCACAGCATAGCCGCACCTTTGTAGAAGCCGCATGGGTCAAAATCTAAGAATAAATTAGCGGCTTATAGTCCAGAAAATACTATATTATTACATCATCTTTTTCCGGCTGCTCCCGTTAGGGGTCGCCACAGTGGATCGCTCTTCTCTACACTACCCTGACCTTTTCATCAGCCTCTTTCATCCCAATTACCTGCATGTCTTCCCTCACCACATCCATAAACCTCCTCTTTTCCTCCTGCCCGTCACCTCCATCCTCAGCATTCTTCTACCAATATACTCCAATATGTCCAAACCATCCCAACCTAGCCTCTCTCACCTTGTCTCCAAAACATCCTACATGCGCCATCCCTCTAATAAACTCATTTCTAATCCTGTCCATCCTCGTCACTCCCGATGAAAATCCAGCTCTGCCTCCTGTCTATATAATATATATTATATCAAAGTGTATATTTTGGTGAAATTCTTTGTACGACAACCCTGCATACATCATGATCATATGCCTGGATACTTCCCCTTTTACTCTAATGTGGACATGATTTTTGGGATCAATTTGCTTTGCTGTGTTTACACGTTTGATTGGTAAACAGTGGAAGCACCATTTAAACCTGATGTATGGTAAAGACTATGAGATTAACGGATAACCATAATACGGCAACTGTAAAATTATCTTGGTGTGCTACGATGTCTGTAGGTGCCAGTGTGTCTATAGTCGAATGTTTAAATAAAATGTTTACGCTGTAGAAAAGTTAATTCACTGATTTTGAGAAAAAAAAATCACAAGATGTGTAAGTATTTCCATCCACTAGTGGTTACTATGGTGACTTTATCTAGTTTATTACTGAAAGGGGTCTTTTAAGTCATATATAAATATTAAACTTTATTTTATAATTTCATCAATCACTCAACTTAGTAACTAAGTTTATTACAGGCTGGCGTCGTGGTGAAGTTTGTTGAGGCTTCGGCACCCACATTACCCATTACACTCCAGTGACCCGGGTTTGATTCCGGTTACTTAATCATAGTCCTCTATAGATTTGATATACAAAGGTGGGGTTACTACACTTATTTTATTTTTAAACTCTTCAGTAGAGCAAGCACTATATTATAATGGACAACACATAATGTCCAACGACCTTGTAGAAGCTGCCTATAGTATGGATTACTGTGAATGTGCTTATCATGGGTTTTCTTTATTTTTCTAAATTTTCTTACTATTATATAGAAATTATTATACTTGGCCAGAAAGTAAATAAAACCAGGAAATACACTTTTGTAATAGCTGATATATACATGTAGCCTCTTGTATAAAGTTAAACAATAGTCCTTTCATCGTTAGTAATGTTTTCTTTTTTTATTTCATCATATTTTCTAAAAAGCTGCTATTTTCTGATGGACCTTGTACATCAACAGATCCGAGATATGTGTAAAGCTGTTTTTCAGCAGGTCTGCCTTGCCTTTTCACAGATCACACCTGGAAGCAAAGCAGCTTCAGGTAATCTGAACCAAGGTGATATCATCGTCGCTATCGATGGTGTCAGCACCGAAGGCATGACTCATCTGGAGGCTCAGAACAAGATCAAGAGCGCCACCTTTAACCTGGCCCTCACCATGCAGAGGTACAGTAACCTGATATAATAGTGATCAAGATTTGTTTGTTGGCTGTAAAGTACTAAATACTATTCGAATGCCCTATTCTATGTATTAAAATTATATATTTTATTATATTTATATTATATTATAAAACCGTACATTACACTAGATGTGCAGTTGTATAGTCAAATTATTTTAGACAAATGCTCCTGTAGGTCAAATTGTAGCCCCTTACTTGCCCACCCATACCCCATCCTTTATCCCATACACACAAACTGGATGTCATTTAATCAAACTCCTATAGGGGTGTGAAAAAGTGTTGGCCCCCTTGGTGATTTCCAATCTTTTTGCATGTTTGTCACACTTTAATGTTTCAGATCATCAAACAAATGTAAATATTAGTCAAAGATAACATGAGTAAACACAAAACACAGTTTTTAAATAAACAGTTTTTATTATTAAGGCAACACAAAATCTAAAAATACATGGCCCTGTGTGAGAAAGTGTTTGCCCCCTGTTAAAACCTAACTTAACTGTGGTTTATCACACCTGAGTTCAATTTGTCTAGCCACACTCAGGCCTGATTACTGCCACACCTGTTTGCAATCAAGAAATCCCTTAAATAGGACCTGCCTGACAAAGTGAAGTAAACCAAAAGATCCTCAAAAGCTAAACATCATGCCGAGATATAAATGAATTCAGAAACAAATGAGAAAGAAAGTAATTGACATTTAACAGTCTGGAAAAGGTTATAAAGCCATTTCTAAAGCTTTGGGACTCCAGCGAACCACAGTGAGAGCCATTATCCACAAATGGCCAAAACATGGAACAGTGGAGAACCTTCCCAGGAGTGGCCGGCCGACCAAAATTACAGCAAGAGCACAGCGACGACTCGTCCAAGAGGTCACAAAAGACCCCACAACAACATCCAAAGAATTGCAGGCCTCAGTTGCCTAAGTTAAGGTCAATGTTCAAGACTCCACCATAAGAAGAGAGACTGGGGGCAAAAATGGTCCAAGACGAAAACCGCTGCTGAGCAAAAAGAACATAAAGGCTCGTCTCAGTTTTACCAGAAAACATCTTGATGATCCCCAAGACTTTTGGGAAAATTCTCTGTGGATTGGCAAGACAAAAGTTGAACTTTTTGAAAGGTGTGTGTCGCATTACATCTGCCGTAAAAGTAACAACGCATTTCAGAAAAAGAACATTACACAAAGAGTAAAATATGGTGGTAGTAGTGTGACGGTCTGGGACCGTTTTGCTGCTTCAGGACCTGGAAGACTTGCTGTGATAAATGGAACCATGAATTCTGCTGTCTACCAAAAAATCCTGAGGGGGAATCCAACCATCTGTTCGTGACCTCAAGCTGAAGCGAACTTTGGTTCTTCAGCAAGACAATGATCCAAAACACACCAGTAAGTCCACCTCTGAATGACTGAATAAAAACAAAAAAAAGAGTTTGGAGTGGCCTAGTCAAAGTCCTGACCTGAATCCTATTGAGATGCTGTGGCATGACCTTAAAAAGGCGGCTCATGCTCCGAAGTGGCTGAATTACAACAATTCTGCAAAGATGATTGGACCAAAATTCCTCCACTGTGCTGGAACAGATTCATTGCAAGTTATCGCAAAAGCTTGATTGCAGTAGTTGCTGCTAAGGGTAGCCCAACCAGTTATTATGTTTAGAGGGCAAGCACTTTCTCACACAGGACCATGTAGTTTTGGATTTAGATTTCCCTTAATAATAAAAACCTTTATTTAAAAACTGTTTTGTGTTTACTCATGTTATCTTTGACTAAAGATATCAGGAAAATCAGGAAGGGGGCCAACACTTTTTCACACCACTGTATTTATTATGAGATGCATTATTAGAATAAATAAAGATTAAGAATATACCAGTAGCACCACCAGTATGATGGTCTGTAGTCATGCTGATGTTGGTGTTGGTGGGTAGCAGGGGATGTGTTTGGTTGGGTTATTTATTTCTTTACATTGTGTGTTTCCTGTTCGAGATTAACCAATCAATTTACATCCCTTTTTAAAATATCGACATATTTCTACCTTCTACTTCAATGCTTCCCCTGTTAATTGCAGTCAATGTTTTTATCCCATTTATGTGTGTATGATTTGAGTATATGACTGCATTAAATAGACGTGAGGCAAATTAAAGGTCACATGGTTTCATTTAATGTTTAGACAATTAGTTATGCCTCAGAGAGTTCCGTTTAAGGGGGAGGTGGTAACTTATTGGCTAAAGTATTGTACAGCTAACCAGTATTTCTAGACCCCTGAGCCGTCTATTGCTCTGGATTTAATTGCTCAGTTTGCCAAATGCTATCAATGTAAATGGGACAATTATAATGTGAAGACAGAATCAGACAAACGGTGTCCCAGACAATTCTGCTTCCCTCTACCGTGTCTATTCATAATTTCTGTTTTTATCCTTGTGTTCTTTTCCACTAAAAGCAAAATCTTTAATGCTTTGCTGAATTACTACATTACAACCAACAGGGTTGATTAAGCGATTCCAGAAGTAGTGATAGTTTTTATGATACAGTATTTACTGGTCTAAAGGGAACAGACAATAAAATGGCCAAATCATTTCTTTATTTATTTATGAATAGACTGTGTACACATTTGTAATTGCTAAATGCATTAAACACAGAAGCCAAATGAAGACTATTGTGTCACTACTTAATAATAGCTCAACTTTACACACACTAACTAGAAAACACACAGTTCCCTTTCTGATGTGTAGGTAGTTTGTGCTGTTATAATGCGCTGTTTTAATGTAGGTCAAAGCGTCCAGTCCCTGTGTCTATGACCGCACCAAGAATCGACACTTCAGTTCCAGTCATCCCTCACCAGAAGGTATGTGTTTGGCCACCTACAGCTCCTGATGTTCTCTCATGAGAAATCATAGCATTCAGATTTTTCCACAGTGAAGCGTTTGTGTCCACATTTATAGGAAAATGTGATAATGCCCTCCAGTGGCTGCAAAAAAAGGTGCAGGCTATTCACTATAATAATAATAATAATAATCCTTGGCTAACGTAACAAATGTTCTATGAGCATATTCCAATTTTTAACATTAGGCAGACTCCATTAATGCAAAACTGTTTAAAACAACAAAGAACCATTAAACGTATTTAAAAAAATAATAATCTTACTAAATCATTTCTGATGAAAATGTCTGCATTTGTCGAATCAATTATTACCATGTTAAAATGAACAGAAATTGCAATCACTGTCTGTGCTGATGACGTGTATGCTGTATAATAATAATTAATAATAATAATCTTCTTACTTTTCTGTGTATTTTAGCAAAAATCTGTGCAACATGTTTTGAGAAATTAATTTAGATACTATCATTTGGATATATGTGTTTACGTGCCGTACAAAAGGAGAACCTTTACATTGTGTTAATTACTTTAAAACACACGGACATCTATTTTATTTTTGTGTGTTGGAATTTTAATATAGCCCAATCTTCTCCATTAATTAAAATAATAAATAAAACAGTCGTATAACAGTAATAAATTCATAATAATAATTTTGGCCACCACAATAATGATAACGTTCTCCATCCAGCTGGGTCACCCCCTTACCCCGTGATTTTCTTTTTTTATCCATGTGTCTACTCCTTTAAGGGTCCTTATCAAATCAATGGTGGTGTTGCTGAAACAAACTCCTACCAGTGCAATACACAGGAGCTCAGCCAGGCCTGTAACACACAAAAGATGCAGCAGTATAACTCCCCAATTGGACTGTACTCAGCAGAAACGCTGAGAGAAATGGCCATGCTTCAGGAAAGCGCTAAATGTCTGGGCTCAGATGAGCCACTGTGGTATGTAAGAAAGCATATTAAGTTCATGTCACATGCCAGCAGCCAAGTGACATTGGGTCAGATCCCAATGCTTAAAACTTTGTTGAAACAAATTGAGTCCGATTTACACAGTACAAGCTGCACAAATGAAATGAAATCAATATTTATGCATGAACGCATGTTAATTCTGATTAATGTCAGGGGTCTGACCCACCTGGCTGCTAACTGGCATGCATTGTATGACCGAAGGATGACAGCAGTCTAAAAAGCAGCTGGTAAATCAATACAGCAGTGGTTCCCATACCGACTAGGTTATAAACTCTACTCAAGGTGGGGTTTGCCCACCAGAGGCATGTGGGATGCACTATGCATGCACACCACAAATACTTTTAGGCAGAATTCTTGGCTTGCTACAGGCCTGTGTTTTGGGAAGGTTAAATTTCTTGATGCATAATATATACAAATTTTTTGGTACCAAATACCACATAATTTGAGGGGCAAGAAAAGTTACTCTTAAGCTATTGACCTGATTTATAGATCGAAACTCTTTTGATACTAATTTTCAGGTCTGATCACAAGGTCTGAGGATTTCATTTATGACAGATTGCAAATGTTTACCGTACACATGACAACACAATAGAGGCAGAGGTTCAAGTGAAGCAGCTACAGCATTTACTGTTACTTTGGTCACCACTGCAGTAGATGCCACTACATGCACCTTAATTGACCATGTGACCACTTTATTTGTACAGGTTTTCATTTGTTTCTCTGTGTAAAATTTAACATCCACGATTATTTAGGGTTGATAAACAGCTCTTTGAGAGAGGTCAGAGCTCTGACCTCAAATCCAATGTACACTTTAGGGAAGTGGTGGCTTAGTGGTTAAGTTGTTGGACTGGTACCAGAAAAATCTCGGTTTGAGACCTTAACCCTCAATTGCGCTGTTGTATAAATAGTCAATAAATCTAAGCTGTGTCCACCAAATGTATTTAGGATGAACTGAAATGCTGATTGCCACTAGGGTCTCTCAGTATCAGTAACTCCTTAAGTGTGGCTCAAATCCCTGTAGTTAGAATAAACATTTCATGCAACGAACGCCTTCTCAAAATAATGGAGGAGGATTACACTACACATTAATTTAACTAAACAAATACAGTAAGAGCCACCTATAGGATATATACTGCATGGGTGATTATATTTCAGCTGGCAACAAAGTTTTTTTTAATCATAACTGATGAGAAACTTAAAAACACATCGTGTAGTCTATTTCATCTAGGGGAGCATCTAGGGAGATTGCCGAAACAACTAAAATTGGATAAGGAACTGTTCAGGCGCATTGTTGAAAAACTGGAACGATATTGAAAAACATTTTGACAGACACAATTTGAAGGGAACTCTAAACACCCGTATATAGGTAAGAAAACCACATATCAGTGAGGCTAATTGGGGGGAATAGTCCATATTCCAAGATGTCGATGTTATGATTCAGTGAGCTCAAATTGTGAGAGTATGATACAGGGAACATGAGTCTAGGCCTTAATCCCATTGAAAATCTTTTTTTGGACGACAGTTTAGAACAGCACTGGAATGTTTTAAAAAGAACATATGGGTGTCTGGTCAATTAAATTTAGGTCATATGATGCAGCACCATAACACCAACATTTAACAATTGTATCACAAAGAACACAAAACAGCCTGTTTTTTTGCTTGATATAAAACTTTTATTCTAATAAAGCTAAGAGCAGCCATTTAGGTTTCAGTCTGTTTATAGAGATCAGTGCAGTGATAGTTATGCACCTGTTCCTGTATCTCTCACTATAAAAGGTCACGGTTCAGGTGTCAAGCTGTCACAGCAATATAACTTCCTTCCCTATCCCTCTCACAGTTTAACTCCTCTAACGTTCCCCCTTAAATCAGTGAGGAATGGACCATCTGACCAGTTTTTCTTTTAGATGACAAGGTTGTGTTGTATATACAGGGAATTGGTAGCCCAGTGTGGTTAAGATTCTGAACTGATCTGATCTGACATCAAGCTGCCTTTTATTAGGTCCCAGAGCAAGATCCCTTAACCCCTTAACAATTGGATGAACAGGATAAATGGAAGGCACTCCAGATAGGGATGTCTTTTAAATTCCAGAAATGTAATTGTAACTATACACACAAACATGTTCTCCTGACTTTTTATTATTTATTTATTAATCAGTTTTAGCCTATCTTTATTGTTCTATACATGGAGGCAACAGTGGAATTCTTTTTTTATTTTTATTTTTTATTATACATTATACAACAACAAGTTTGTGGACACCTGACTATCATATGTAACGAAAACTGGGGCTCCTCTGGGATCTCACACACACACACACACACACACACACACACACTTACCAGAAATCTTGCAGATCCAACTGAACACACAACCGCACTTTAGATTTCACTGTAGTGACTTTTTGTTATTGAATTGACTATATATTAGGTACAGATAGTATATATATATATATATTTTTATGTATTCTTCTATTTTTCTTATGTCCATTTTCTAGATGGAAAAGCCATAAAGAATATTTCAGTACATGTTGTACTCTGTATAATCATGTACAAATAAATTTAGAACAACAAAAGCATCATTGAGATTAGCCACTGAAATCGGGTGAGAAGGTCAGAGATGCAGTTGCCATTCCAATTCATCCTAAAAGGGTTTGAGGTCATCGGGGTTGAGGTCAGAGTTCTATGGAGAAGACAGTTTCTCGACCTTACAGTAAATTATATAAACATGTATGTGCTTTCAACTTAATTTACAGCACAAGTTTGGGGAATGGTCCACGTATAAATGTGATGGTCTAACAGAGGTGTCCAAACCCAGTTCTGGAGGGCTGGTATCTTGCTGAGTTTAGCTCCAAACCTAATCAAACACATTTGAACCAACTAAGATCTTGTCGGGGTTGCTTGAAATGTATAGGTAGTGTGTTGAACCAAGTTGGAGCTCAACTACAGGACACCGACCCACTAGGACCGAGTTTGAACACTCCTGGTCTACAACGTTTTGGTTATATAGTTTACATCGTAATGTGGACGATTTGTATATGGGTTGTACACTGAATTTAGGTATAGAATCAGATGGTGACTGACTTAACAGATTTTTCCCCTTTCTGTCATTTTCCTTACAACCATAGGTTATTACCAACATGCCTATCAAGTTAGTACCATGCTTCGTGTGCCGTAGTGCTGTGTTTATATGCATGTCTGTGTTTATGGCATGCTTAGGTCCTTGGGTTTTTTGCAGTTCAGCATCCTGTGTCATTTGCAATTTGTCTACACAATTCTGTGAGTCTGCGATTAATCTGGCTTTGTAGAGTTGAGATGGCAGAATTAGTCTGGCTCATACCATCAGATGCTTTATCTATATGTCATAAAAGTGTGTGGTGCTGTGGTGTTGTCCTCAAGAATGCCTGGATTGTAGGCTGGATAGACTAGCTGCATGTTTGTCATATTCCAAATTTACATTCAGATTACTAGTAGTGGTCAGCATGATGATGACATAGAACTGATACAGTGTTGTGACAAGCGTTAAGACCAGAATTTATAGTTGGCAGCTGATGTGTGCTGGAAGCTTTACATTCTGGCATTTAAAGGCACTTATTGTGATTTTTTTTTTCCTCTTGTTTAATAGCAAGAAACTTTAATCTTGCCTCGTTTTAATACTCGGTGTACCCTACTGACATTTTAAAGACTGACATTAAAATATGTATATCTGATTTCTCTGTTTGAAAATAGTTTCTGTAGCTCCTTTAAAATTTCCTTCTCTGTTAAATACGTTTTTCATGCTTTTTTTGCTTTTTTTTTTTTTTTGTGTGCATGTCTTACCTTCTATCCATCACTGCACTATGTATTTTCCACTTTATCCCCTTTCCTCTCTTTCCTTAACTTTTTTCCTGACAATTAACTAACTCCACAACCACAGCAACGAGTATATGCCAGCTTTCAACCCAATTGCCCTAAAGGACTCGGCTCTTTCTAGCAACAAGCCTATTGAGGTAAAAGGCCCAGGAGGCAAAGCCACCATCATCCATGCTCAGTACAACACCCCGATTAGCATGTACTCTCAGGATGCCATCATGGATGCAATCGCTGGTCAGTCTCAGGCCAGAGGGGCTGAAATGTCCGGGTAAGACCAAATGCACCACTATTGCCCTTATTTTCCTGCTTGCATGAGCATACCTTTCGTTTGTGCTGATTGTATAGCTGTGCTTAGTTCAGCTGCTGTGTGCTGAAGATCTCCATCGAGATGAGCAATTATTTATCTAAGACACCCCTTAGGGTTTTTTTTTGGGTGGTGTTGTTGGAGCACTTACAGAGAAACCTAGTATTTGAAAACAACTTCCTGTTTTTTTGCTTGTCAAGTGTTTAGGAAAGGATGACTTTTGCCCTTTGCAGATATTAGCTTCAATATTAAGTCTGGTTGGAGACGTTTGATAACGTGCGATCAAATAACTTTAATAATTGCTGTGGGGAAACTTGATTAATCTTTGTAAACTTCATAAACAGACTAGACTAGAGGACTAGAGTAGAATTGTATAGTTTGTACATTTTCTTAAATTAGACTTATTACAAATCCTTTGACTGTCTAAAGTCGTTCAAAGGATCCCTTTCCCTGACCCCCCTAGGTGTTTGGTGGGTACCTGTTGAGAGAATACTGAACATAACAAACCATTTTCATAAACTTCTGTCTGATAAGTCATGTCCATCTCATTCTTCATGCTACCTCTCCTCTCCTCACACATCTCATTGATCTATGGGTCCATTCTCTCTTTTCACCCCTCTGCTTGCCCTGTGTCTTTCTGCTGCCTCTGTGTTCTTCTGCTGCCTCGGCTGGGTGATTTTTTTTTTTATTTTTTCTTCCAGTCATGAGGCTCCCTCTGACTCTCCCCTTGCGTAAGTATCCATGTATTTATTATTCACTTTAGCCATTCATACCCCCCCCATCATAGTAACTCATTAATAAATTTTTTTATCTCTCCTCAACTCACTATTCTTGCACAACTTATTTATAATCCCTTATCTTTCCCTTCTATCCTTCCTTTATATCTACATCATGAGGTCTGCAATAAAGTAGCTGATAAACAATAGTTCATATTTTTATTCTTCATGATTCTATATGGGCTGTAGGTTATCAAGTACATTAGCACCCACTATGTTAAATATATACGACTCCTCACTGTCGTATTGCTGCTCATGCAAACAATCAAAAGAAATGACCAAACTAAAAGATGCTCACAAATGATTACCATCACGTTCAGTGACAGGCGACAGTTACATTATCCTCACCACCACGCAGAGAACATTTCCAGCTTTTGACTCTTGGGTGTGGCTGCTGAACACATTTTTCCTGCGATACTGTTTTAAAAAAAAAAAGGGTTAAAATAGGATGAACTCACTTGATGCGTAGCTTGTTGATTTATTTTCCTCATTTACATATCAAAATAAAAGATGGGAACCACAATTTAATATCACTGCTTTACTCTGTCATCCTTCTGGGCAAGCGAGTAATGTGTTACCAAATGTTTGCATTGCTAGTGAAATACTAGTCAAGCTTTTGCTATTTAGAAAGCAATCAAGTCTATTGGCTTTCCTCTTACGTTTGCTAGCTTCTGCTAAAAAAAAAAAAAACCAAAAACCCAAAAGCTTCCTTTTCCTTCTGTACCTTAGTGAATTAAAAAAAACAATGACATCAACTAATAATCTATTTTTTTTATTAAATATTACAAAAGACCTTTTTGCAGTTAACTCGGTTATGCAGTACACTCATGTAAGCCTTGCTTTATCGCTTCTGAAGAGTGTATGCTTCATGGTTACGGCGCTCTCTGTGGTTACAGTAGTCTGCCTGTTAAAGAGCGTGTTATAGACAGTGCTTCCCCAGTGTATCAAGCAGTAAATTACAGTGGAGAAGAACTGGAGCCTGCTGAATGGACACGAAGAGCTGCCCACATGCAGTCCAAGTCCTTCCGCCACCTGGCCCACATCACCGGCACTGAATATAGTAAGTGTGCACTCCAGACCCACACACACCATTTAACCTTTGTTTTGTCCAGGACAAAATACTATCGGCTGCTGTCATGAAATAGTGAATCAATATATGAAATTCTGTCACTGCTGAGCTCTCGAGCAAGGCTTCTCAACCCTCACCGGCAAATGAAGTTGCTCTGAACAAGGTCATCTGACATATGTCATGAAGTTTTAAGTGACTCTTTGTAATACAAAGTGTTAGAACAGCAACAACGATGATGCGTTGTTGTTGTTGTTTTTCTGGGTTAAACATCGTTTGCCATCATTACATTGTATTGTGATATGACAACATTAGGCTGCCAGAAGTTATACTGCTCCACACACATTTCACAAACTTTGACACTGTTTCTGGCTAAACGGAAACTTTTACTCACTTTGGTTCCTGAGTAGTGTTTTAGCTACCAGCTACTTTGAATGTACGTACTTAGAAGTTAGATTGTGCATACCAAAGCCTTAAGACTTAAAGCAGGCTTATATTATGAAGATGTATTATACTCTAGGTCCTGCAATGGACTAGCGACCTGTCTAGAGTGTACGCCTGCCTTTCGCCCTATGAATACTATACTCCCACTGTTTCTGCAACATTATATGAAGTTAGTCAGTTATTTTTACATTTCCGGCATTCCAACAGCAAGCTGTTGCTGAGGAAGTTCTATTTTTATAACGCTGGTCATAAAATAAACTTCATAGAAAATAAGAAGTAAAAACGGTCTCTAATATTTTTTTTATTTTCTTCTTGCTCTTTTTTTTTCTCCAGTGCAAGACCCAGACGAGGAAGCTCTTGCAAGAGCAAGGTAGGCAGCTAGCAGCAGCACTTGGTGGCCAAAGGCATTAATGACTTAAGATTAAACATGATTGGAATCAATGGACTGATCGGCAACAACATAGCCTGACCCCTCAGTGTGCTGAACTTAAATTTAGACAAACATCTTATAGTATTCACACACACACACACACACACACACACACACACACACACACACACACACACACACACACACACACACACAC
>JAOTRA010000032.1:12669378-12681577 GCA_026260255.1 Pseudolaguvia tuberculata
GTAAATTGTCCATAGGAGTGAATGTGTGTGTGTGAATGGTTGTTTGTCTATGTGTTGCCCTGCGATGGACTGGCGACTTATCCACGGTGTACCCCCGCCTCTCGCCCTATGTGTGCTGGGATAGGCACCAGCAGACCCCCGTGACCCCGAATTAGAGAATAAGCGGGTAAGAAGATGAATGAAAGAATGAATAATGGCTCTATCTTTTCTTCGTTATGGTACAGCGAAACAAACATTCTTATCATTCATAAATAATCACACTCTTTCACACACAACCCCCAACAAGTCAGATTCCCACCCAGTTTCTGTAAAAATGAAATGATTTCTTTAATGTAGTGTCATTGTTGTAGAATTTTAATACTACATCTTTACCATTTTTTTCTTCCTCAGATTATGTTGCGCTCTTTAGCACGAAGTGCCATGGCTGTGATTTCCCAGTGGAGGCTGGAGACAAGTTTATCGAGGCACTTGGCCACACATGGCATGACACTTGTTTTGTGTGTACGGTAAGAATAACTTTATATAAATTTCAAAATAGTTGTATTTGCAAACATGCTGTTTTTATGTCCATTCTCTTCATGTTCATAAAGGGACAAATCCCTCTTTTTCCTCAGGTTTGCCATATAAATCTGGAAGGTCAGCCGTTCTATTCCAAGAAGGACAAACCTTTATGCAAGAAACATGCTCACGCCATCAATGTGTAGATTCTTCCGGTGGTTACTCTATTTATTAGAGAGCTTTCAAGAAAGGTTCGAAATCAGATTTGAATATGATTACTACAAATAGACCGCCCAGCCTACATATTATATATTTATTTAATTCTAAAAAAAAAAAAAAAAAAAAAAGCAAGTTAATGAAATGTTAATTCCATACAGAAGTGGATAGTACATACTCTAGTGAGACAAAGAAAATAAATTTAACTTGCTAGTTTTATTTGATTGATTGAGCTTTTTATTTCGCTAGAAATGAACTATAATTTGTCCTCGGATTATAAATTGTGTCAATGTTGCATTAGTAAGTAAATGCAAAAAAGTTAGTTTTAATTATTATTTGAATAAGAAACACTAAGTATACTAAGTATAAAAATAATTATACAGTTCAACTTAAGTTGTTGTGTATAAAATACATACAATGTATTGCCAAAAGTTTGTGGTCACCCGGCCATCAGATCTAGATGTGGTTCCTCTCCAAACTGTTGCTACAAATATGGAAGCCCAAAGTTTCAGCGTGACTATGATTCTAAGCACAAAGCCCCTGATCGCCATTATCACATGCTGTGCTAGGATTAGATAGCACTCAAAAGTGTTTGGCCCAAAGTCCTGATCTTCTCACCACTGAACACTTTTGGGATGAACTGGAACGCCAGCTACACCTCAGAGCACCTTACCTGATGTTAGTGTCTGAAATCACTAATACTACTGGAGCTGAATGAAGCCAGATCTCACATTCAAGCTTTATGTTGGAGTGAAAAATCTTACTAGAGGAGTAGAGCTTCATCCAATAGAAAACTGGGAATAAATCTGTTTGAAATGGCACGTTTGTGATGCTTAAGCGACCATAAACTTTTGGCAGTATAGTGTCTTTTAAACGACATGTTCTTGATTTCTTGTTTCTTCGATCTTTACATTAGAGAACACATCTGGAAATGCCTGAAACATACCGGTGTATTTGTGCCTTAAACCTCTTGACCAGAACCTTAATAAGATTTTTGATTATTAATCAAAGTTTCTAGTTTCATAAAATATTTGTATACATTGACGGTCATGTGACCTGAGAGATATTATGATCAGTCTGGTACCATGAGACGGTTTGATGCTGTGATGTTTGTTTGACATATATTTGTGTGTGTGTGTGTGTGTGTGTGTGTGTGTGTGTATGACTTCTGGCTATGCATGGATTGTTTGAAGTCAAATAATTGATCACATCTGAATTGTTGCTCTACATACCAGTGTTTGTCTGTTTGGAATTCTAATTGAAGAAACCAAAAGAGATTTGCATGTTCTCCTCGCGGTCATGTAGGTTTCCACTGGGTTCTCTGGTTTCCATGGCAAATTGTCCTGTGAGTTGGGAATTGGTGCTCTGCAAATGACCGAACTCATTTTCAGCCTGATCCTGAGCAGGAAATGCTGAATGCAAATTTTTTTTTTTTTGGATCATTGAACCTGAGACGCAAAATTGTTTGATTGTCTTGCAAAATTTCTGTACGATTTTTTCTTTAGTGCTTCACCACTGTTTGCTTCTGTGTGTTTTATTTATTAATTTCACCAGAACACATTTACATTTCTATTATTTGGCAGACGCCCGTATCCATGGCTTACATTTTTTTTTTATAACATTGATACAAGTAGGCAGTTAATGGGTTACGGTTTTGGTGGTACTATGCTTGAATAATAAACAGTAAACCCATTTATTTAGTTTAATATATTAGTTAGTATATGTAGTAAATAATCACTACTCTAATTTAAGTTATGTAAACAATATAAAAAAGAGTTGGTAACTAATTGATTTGTCACTCGTATGGTTTAAGTCAGTGATTTAGAGAAATGTCTTATGTAGTTGTGTATGTAGACACAGTTTAAAACAATCACTGAATCAATGTTCCAATATAATTATAATTATATTGTGTACCATTTTTTTCTGTGTATTTATTTACAAAACATTTTAAAATGAAAATAAGTGTGTTAAAACACTTACTGGGGCGGGGCGGTAGCGTAGTGGTTAGCACAGTCGCCTCACAACAAGAAGGTCCCGGGTTCGGTTGCCGGGCCGGGGATCTTTCTGTGCGGAGTTTGCATGTTCTCCGTCCCTGTCCAGTGTGTACCCCTACCTCTCTCACCCTATATGAGCTGGGATAGGCATCAGCAGATCCCGATGACCATGAATTAGGGAATAAGCGGGTAAGAAGATGAATGAATGATGAATGAAAATACTTAGTGCACTCTGACAACATATATTTAAGCTTTCTTCCAGGTTTTGGGACGGATCCCGAGCCTGAATTTGTTTCGATCGGTGTGGAGTTTCCCGTGTTTGTTTGGGTTATCTGGTTCTTCTAAAATGCCTCCTAGTTTGGGTTTGTGTATGAATAATGCTCTTTGAATGAACTTCATTCTATCCACTTTAAATACTCCAGTTATTTTAATTGACAAAGGTTGCAGAGATGCCATCACTCAAACGTTACGATTTAGTAACTTTAGCTGAATGAATGAGTGATATTTTGATTTTCTTTTTGATTTTGATTAAATTTAACAAAATGTTATGGTTTAGTATAGGCTCTACCATGCCATGTTTCACATGAAAATGTACCTGTAATAAAAACTTCTGAAATTCTGAATTGTAGTCTATGTCCAGGAGGTCAGGCCGAAATGGGACTTTTTTTTATTCCAGGAGATGCACCTAAATCAATCTGTTCGTTTAGTTTAGAATAAAAACTTGCAACCACACCAGCCCTTTCTGGAGTGACTTGCATAAACATCTCATTATTAACTACATTTGAAGGCTTCCTGCTTGCACTAGACTTGTCTTCGTGTTTTTTCAGCTGCCAGACATGTACTGTACAAGGTGATTATATCCTGTGTGTCATTATTAGAATAAACATTATTTTCCAATAAACTGACCTGGGTTGTGGTTTACTTTATAAATAATACATCTATTGCTTACACTTCATTTAAGTGCAAGTTAAAAACTGACTTAAAAGTTTTGATTTTATGGTTAGCATGGTCGCCTCACAGCAAGAAGGCCCCGGGTTCGATCCGTCCAAAAACATTACATTGGTTTGACTAGTGATTTCAAAATTGCCCAGTATCTGGTGGTTTGTCTGTGTGGCCCTGCGATGGACAGGTGACCTGTCCAGGGTGTACCTCTGCCTTTCATCCTATGTGTGCTGGGATAGGCTCCAGCAGACCTATGTGACCCCGAATTTGGTAATAAAGGGGTTAGAAGATGAATGAATGAATAAATTCTAACACAAATTCTGATTTTAATCTTTCTGACAATAATGGACACCTTACTATACCTACTAAACACTACTCTTCCAGTATTTCCTACACTTATTAAACCAGCATGCCAGGAATACCACAACTAACCAGACTTAAACCCAAATGTTTACATAACCAACAATAAAATGTTTAGAAATCATCTTTACTGTGCAGAATAAATATATTTGATTTTTGAGTTTCTTTGAGCGTCTGTATTGGTTTCCCCTTATTATCTCCGGTTTCCTTCAACCTGCTAAAAACATAGAGTATGCTAAAGACTACTTTTTTTTTTTATTACCAATATTTATTCCTCATCTTACCCGCTTATTTCCTAATTTGGTGTCTATCCCAACACACAGGGCGAGAGGCAGGGAAACACCCTGGATAGGTCACTAGTCACATAGACGAACAAGCACACACACTCCTATGGAGGATTTAGAATCATCAATCAAACTAATGTTCATGTTTTTGGACTGTGGGAGAAAACTGTGGGAAGTGGTAGCCTAGTGGTTAAGGTGTTGGACTAATACCAGAAAGACCGGAGCAGAGCAAGGCCCTTAACCCACAATTGCTCAGAGAGACCAAATGTACATCGCTCTGGATAAGTGCCAAATTGAAACTGAAACGACACAAGAATGAGGAGAACATGTACACAGAAAGATCCCCGGCCTGGGAATCGAACCCAGGACCTTGTTGTTGTGAGGTGACCGCACTAACCATTTTGCTGCTGCGCCGTCCGTATATAGTTACCAATATATGTTTTTGATCATTTCTTTCTTATAAAAGGCTAAATCTTTAGTACTAACCCATAAATTAATGTTAGTGTGTAGGTGATTGAATGAATAAATTACCGAATGAATCAATGGCGCTTAACTGCTTAAGTTAATGAGTCGTTGATCTTGAGACCAGGAAGACTTGGGTTCACTTCCTGGTCTTGCCACTGTTAAGTCCTTAAGTCCTTAAGCAGGACCTGTCTGAGAAAAGAGTTACAAAAAAAGTTAATTTATCTTCTTGCCCTCTTATTCCCTAATTCGGGGTCACAGGGGTTTGCGGGAGCCGATCCCAGCGCACATATGGCGAGAGACAGGGGTACACACTACCAGGGGTGTCAAACTCAGTTCCTCGAGGGCCAGTGTCCTGCAGAGTTTAGCTCCAACCATAATTAAACACACCTTAACCAAATAATCAAAGATCTTGCTAAGTACACTTGAAACTTAGAGGTAGGTGTGTTGCGCCACCTGTTTGACACCTGTGCCCTAAACAGTTCTCTAGTCCATCGCTGGGCCACACATTGACAAACAACCAGACACACACACACACACACACACATTCAAATTAAGAGTCATTAATCAATTTTATGTACATGTTTTTGGACTGTGGGAGGAAACCGGAATACCCGGAGGAAACCCAAGCACTGGGAGGGAGTGGGCAAACTCCGCACAGAAAAATCCCTGGCCCGGGAATGGAACCCAGGACCTTCTTGAAAAAAAGTTTAAAAATAATTGTACTAAATGTTGTACGGTATATTAATCATGTAGGTTTTAAATAAAGTGAAAGAATGAATGTAGCTAAATATTTTTTAACGAGGTTAATATTTCTAAGGTTAAGGGGCAGCGCAGCGGTGGCTCAGAGTTGTTGATCGGGAAACCAGGAAGACCTGGGTTCAAGCCACCACTACCGCCAAGGAAAACCTGCGCTCAAGTCCACACTATGCGAATTCACTCCATGTTGTTCTCTGTATAATCATGTAAGTGACAAATCAATTGACTTCGACTTTAATGCAGGTTTGTCTACAGGGGGCGCTGCTGAGCTGCCTGTTCACTGAGGTTAATGAGGTTGAATTGTCTGTTCTGCCTCTCCGATGTGCTCGTAAAATAGTTTTATGTTAGCGGAGATTTGATCGAGTGTTTGTCGTGGCCAGTTACTGAGCCATTCTTCTGCTCACGGTTTGGCGCTAGAGATCGATTTGATCATCTCGTGATCTATTTACTGAAGCAGATTACCTCGGTATCGATCAATCGGCTCGGCTCGTATCGGCTCGGCTCGGCTCGGCTCGGCTCGGCTCCGCTCCAGACTGGCCGCGGACTGGAGGAGAAGTTGCTGCTGAGCTTCAGGCGCCTCGGATTGTTACCAGGTTACACACAAAGTCTGAAACGACGATTGGTTTAAAAAAGGAAGAAAAACGGTAACTCGTAAAAACTTATTATTATATATTTTAAAAATTTTAATCATTGTATTATAATTCTAATGTCTCGGGAAAGTTAAATAATCTCCCTCGCTATGTTTATCCACTGATTTTACCTGCCTGCCTGCCTGTCTGTCTGTCTGTCGCCGGAACTAGCTAGTTATCTCCTTATTTTATCTACGATGGCGGTGATATGTTTTCTATTACTTTAAAAAAAAAACTTTTAATATATTATATTATGGTTTAAAAAATTTAGCAAACACAATTTTCCTTTAAAAATCATTGTTTAGCTAAGCTAGCTCCGTGGACGTGTTTGTAAACGTTATTATTGTTTGACGTGTTAGCTACCGCTAACGTAAATAAACTTTACTCACGCTAGCAAGCGTGTTCCGGCCTCCTCCTCCTCCTCCTCCAGTCTCCCCCATACTGTTAGTTATAAATATGTCTTTTTTTTTTATCCGTTTATTGATCGGCCACCAAACTACCAAGTAAGCTAACTTTAGTTTGTAATATTTGATAGGAAGTCAGTCGTTTAAATAGCACGTGTAGCTAATTGTAAGTTAATAGTTAGATAACCTGGATAATTGAATGACTAGATTTTAAACTAATCCCACCATCCCATCACACACAGGGCAAGAGGCAGGGGGAACACCCTGGACGGGTCTCCAGTCCATCACAGGGCCACACAAACAAACAACCAACCACTCATACACATTCACTCCTATGGGCAATTTCGAATCACCAATTAACCTAACGTACATGTTTTTGGACTGTGGAAGGAAACCGGAGTACCCAGAGGAAACCCACGCAAGCACAGGGAGAAAATGCAAACTCCACACAGAATGATCCCTGACCTTCTTGTTGTGAGGCGACCGTACTAACCACTACCCAACTAATAAGATTTCCGGGTTAAATCGCATCTAATCTTATTATTTGGCTTATTATTAATTTATTCATAGTTTATATAATGGATAATAGAAAGACTTGGAGTTTTTTAATGAATATTTTATCAATACATTTACAGCATTTGATAGACACTCATGTAAGAAGTGACGTACATTTGATCTCTTTCGTACACTGATCAATTGGTGCTTAAGGGCCTTGCTCAAGGGCCCACAGTGGTTGCTTGGTGTAGGTGGTATCAGTCCAACACTTTCATTACTAAGCCACCAGTTCCCTGTAAAACTTGAGCCACATTGCATATTTTCCACATACATACGTGGAAAGTACCTGGTGTAGGCTGGGAACCCGTCCCGGTTCTACCACCTGGAATGATATAAATAGGGTCCCTTTTCCCCTCACACTACACACATCTCCCCCTGAAGCTCTGGGCTGAGGACTTCCTGAATCTTCTTCTGCCAACAAGGACTTTAGAACACTGGTCACCGAAAGGCGTGCGTGCGTGCGTGCGTGTGTGTGTGTGTGTGTGTGTGTGTGTGTTTAAATCTAATTGTTCAGATTTAGTGTGATTGTTGCTTCTATATGAACCTTAATTATTTGCTTTTACGTTGGATTTATTCACCTTTTATTTCTACAGAGATATTTAATTAATTGAGATTATTTCAAATCAGGTTTATAGAATCACATCAAAAAAAGAAACAATATTAAATAAGTAAACTAGTCACGCCACAACTAAGCAAAAAAAAAAAAACCTTGGGAGAAAACAGGTTGTCTGAGGAGTCAGTTCTCTTCAGACCAGACCACCGGTAGGTTTCCCATGCTGCAGCAAAAACTGTCTTGTTGAATCCAAATTCTGATCCAGCACTTGGGCTGGTGGTGACGTTGATCTCGGAATAATGTTTTTAAAAATTGTTTATTGGTGGTGGTTTTTTTGACGGTTCCACTTGACCTGATTATTGCAGTCTAACAATCCGCTAATGGATTTGGATAATAAAAAGGTGTGTGTATATGTGTAAGCCAGGTTAAAGAGCTGTCAATGTGATATGGGTGAGGAGGACCAGAGTTTCAGGTAGGGCTGGGCATTATGGCAACAATCGAATGTTTTTCTCATTGATTGATATTCATTCATTCATCTTCTTGCCCGCTTATTCCCGAATCCGGGGTCATGGGGGTCTGCTGCACCTATCCCAGCACACATAGGGAGAGAGGCGGGGGTACACACTGGAGGGGTTGCCAGTCCAGCACAGGGCAACACATAGACAAACAACCATTCACACACACATTCACGCCTATGGGCAATTTAGAATCAACAATCCACCTAATCTGCATGTTTTTGGACTGTGGGAGGAAACCAGTGTACCCGGAGGAAACCCATGCAAGCGCGGGGAGAACATGCAAACTCCGCACAGAAAGATCCCGGCCCAGGATTCGAACCCGGGACCTTCTTGTTGTGAGGCGACTGTGCTATCCACTACGCCACTGCGCCGCTCTGATATTGATATACATTTGATAAATATGTTGTGCTAAATGTTTGGTTTAATGAATCAGTACTTTTATTATGTTTAAGGTTTGAAAGGGAAGGTGACACATAAGAGCGATGACTATTTCGTTTGCTTTCTGTAGTTTGGAATATTGAGCTCAGCTTCTGCTATATCCGTGGATGTTTGTTCGTATATAAATATGTATGGACTACATACTTCTTTTTGAATTTTTTGGATCAGTGGATCAGTTTTATGTGAGGGGTTTTGTTCTAAATTTATGTTTGGTTGTTGCTGGTTTCTGAAAGACACTAATTGTTTATTGTATTATGTAATGTTTTGCATCATTTGATCTCACAAATCAAGAAAGATATGTAACATCTTAGTTTGTTTTTGTTCCGAATGCTGTACAACAGTCATAGTGCAAAGTGTCCCACCAGGAGGATGGTGGAATGTTGGTCAGTTTACTTTGAGTAACTATGTCCAGAGCAAATTATTGATATGATATCATTTATTGACACTTCCCTAGTGCCAGATCTCTGTGCTGGACATGTGTGTAATTGTCATTTCCATTGAAGGAACATTTTAACACTAGAACATACAAAGACTTTGTGCTCCTAACTTTCTGGCAGCAGCTACCAATACACTGAGTATGTCATGTACTTTTTAAGAATGGCACAAACTGCAGTAAAATATTTTCTGACAAATGTTGAGAGGCAGTGTTAGTTAGTGCCTTGAGGTTTGTCCATTCCTGCTCATAGTCTAAAAGCTGGGTTTCATTTGTAGCGATTGGGGGAGGGAACCGTGTACATCTGCTTCTTCACCTACTATTCCATACCTAAAGCATGAGCTGCTGCGGGGTCCGAAACCAATTGTAACCTAATACCAGAAAGCTGGAGCAAGTGCTGAACAAAACAAGTGAAATTTAGATGCTTGGTTATATACATGTGCCAAACAGCTGTACATTCCTCCGCTTTTCTTGCAAGTGTGCACAAGGAAGAAGGGAGGAGGGAAGGGGGTTTCAGCATTAACACGGTGGGGGGGGCAAAAGAAAGGAGAGGTGAGACTAGGCCACGTGTTCTGTTGAAATGCAGGATAGAGCTACATTCTTTAGAGCTGACTTTCTTTTTCTAGAGCAGTGCAGATGTGTGTTTTAACGGGTTCACTTTTGGTTCTACATTGATGACTAGCTTACAGTGTTGTGTGTTTTGGATAACAAATCGGATGCAAATGAATTCCTGTAGATGGTGTACTTTTTATAGGCGTGAAAATGTGTTCAGTGTTTTCATACTTAAATGTTTTGCCTTTATCAGTTGAAACCTTTCTTCACTTTCTTCATTCACATGCTGTTGGGAAATCCTTTCTAAACTGTATGTGGCATTTTAAAGATCTCTGCTTACTTGCCACTTACACTCACTGCAATTTCTAGAGAAAAATCTTGAGTCAAAAATGGCTTCAAGCTGGAATGGGATAAACTTTCTTCCTGTGGAGTAGAGCTGTGTATTGGTGATGCATATTGTAACATGATAAAATAGAACATGATTGATTGCAATACATTAACTGCAAAAAGGATAACAAATAGCTAAAATACATCTTTTTAATTCATGATGGATGGATGTGTCTGCAACAACTGTTTTAATGAACTATTAGCTTTAGCAAAAATCTATTTAAAGGCAAATTTTCAAATAGGTGAGAATATAGATATGCTGGTGTGATATTTCTTACACATCCCTACCACACGGAGCTAAAATAACTACTGATCATTTTGACCAGATTTTTGTCTCGTCACATCATATAAAGAAAGTTATTTTTAGTCACAAGATGTGGTAAGTTCGTTCAATAATCTTACACACTTATTTCCTAATTCTGGGTCACGGGGTCTGCTGGTGCCCATCCCAGCGCACATAGGGCAAGAGGCAGCGGTACACCCTGGACAAGTCACCAGTCCATCACAGGGCCACACATAGACAAATAACCATTCCTATGAGCAATTTAGAATCACCAATCAACCTAAAGTACATGTTTTTTGGACTGTGGGAAGAGACCAGAGTACCTGGAGGAAACCCACGCAAGCATAGGGAGAACATGCAAACTCCGCAGAATGCTCTTCGGCCTGGGAATTGAACCTGGGACCTTCTTGTTTTGAGGCGACCATACTAACCACTACGCCAAAATGCCGGAAATAAAAGTGGTAATAGAGAATTTGATGACTAAAGGTTAAAGGTATAGTCCTTCTGACTGCTGGACTCCTGAGCAAGGTTGTTGATTAATGTAAGTTATTCTGGATAAGGTCGTCTGCTGAATGGCATGCATGTCAGCGTATTATCTATTTGGTTTGTGTGTATAAATCTACGCAGACAGTTCCTCTTTTTCTTTTCTTTATTGGTCGTCTCCTCACGGTGTGCAGTTGATGACATGCTGCCTGTTTCTGTCTGTGATCATTTCACACAGATTTCATTTCTCACGCTGACTGCGACTTTACGAGCTTTGTGAATTGGACAGATCTGACAACTCTTTTCTCGTAGTTTGATGGATTTATTCATGTATATCACGTCAAGGCATACAGATTAGACTGAACCTAATTGTGTTAAGCATTTTGTGAACAATGAATAACAGTGTTAATGTATGTGATTCGTTTCAATTGCGGTCTTACAATAATAACCTATTATATTTTTATTTAAAGCAATAAGTGCAGTCTGTTCAGAGTTAGCCCGACTGCACAGATTTACCTAGTCTACAGGTCTACAGTGTGTGCATGAGGGTGTGTTGTTCTGTTGCCCTTCACAGCTTGTAGGTGGGTTATTTGCAGTGCCATCGTCATATGTGTCGCCACCGCATCAACACACAAAACCTGGGATTTTTTTTTTTGACCAACTGAAAATTACGACTGGGTCCTGAAAAGTCGAACATTATCCTTGGGTCGCATTTAAAATGCTTTGTCCCATTTTAACAATTAACAATTGTAAAATTTAACAATTGTTAACAATATACAATTGAAACGCCAATCAATATCTGTTTGATTAGCCAAACTTTTCTGAGCTGTATGTATGATGATTTATTAATGATCTTTTATTGTTGTAAAAAAAACAACAATCGAACAAACAGGTCTGTTCTTTCATAAAGTTCATACAAGGAGAGGCGAGACGTGAGGAATGTTGCATGTCAAACATTAAAAGCAAATGACTGCTGTGTTAATCTTCAGTAAAAGAGTACAGCAACGTCAAACTCAATACACCGGTTCAATCATCAGCATTCACATTTTTCATCTGTGGACGTGTCAGAGGCTTTCTGCGTATTCACTGAACACATGCCAACTGAGGTGGAGAAGCTTAACAGACTCAACAAGTGAATTACTCAGGTATGTTGCCATTTAGCACGGCGTTTAAAACACACGAAAATAGTTCTCCAGCACGCAATTTATGACCGTGGTTATGGTCACACGCTTAGAATGACTACAAGCAAATAGGCCCTCACTGCCATGTGCAATTATTTTTGCGATGAACAAATCTGATAAAACGGGTTCAAGGCTCCTGCTTCTGTGGATTGTTTATTTGTGTAATATATATATATATATGGCATATTATTTTTTGCTAAAAGGATGGAGATGGCAGTGGTGAACACATATTTTAAGAAGAAGGATGAGCATAGGGTGACGTATAAGA
>JAOTRA010000032.1:12687710-12701626 GCA_026260255.1 Pseudolaguvia tuberculata
TAGCGGACAGGGTAGGGTGGAGAAGAATGATCCGCTGTGGCGACCCCTAACGGGAGCAGCCGAAAGAAGAAGAAGATATGGCATATTATTTATCTTGGCAGGAAGTAGGTTTTTTTTTAAACTAGGTATGTGTGTCTGTTTATATCTGCGTCCATCTGTATACAGTATACGGGATTGTAGCTTTTTTTTTTTTTTAGCATTTAAACAGTATTACGGTCTTTGTAACAATGCTAAATTGACATTAACATTTAAAACATTAACATTAAAGGCTTTGATTCGACTTTAACGGTTTGCAAAGCTAAATCTGGTTTCAGTTTCAACAAATTGCACATTTACTTGTTGGCATATCTGTTTCTTAAGGCTGCACAGTACATCATTTCAGCATCGATATCACAATGTGTTCATAAGCTGTGTATCTGCAACAGTCTCATTACTGTATGTCCAGTAATAAGTGGGTATTATAACTAAAGTTTTATTTTTAAATCTCGTTAATGTGTAAACATTTTATGCACATCTAATTCATTCAGACACAAAAAAACAATCACTTTTGTAGCTTTATCAAAGGATTAATTGAACTTATTTTATTCAGTGACTGTTGTGTTTCTGTATGTTTGTCTGCGTGCATGTCTGTGTGCGTGTCCGCCTGTCTGTGTGCGTGCATGTGCATGTCGGACAATTAGCATTAAGACCCGACAACAACACTGCTACATGCAATTATGAAATAAATGACACTGGCGGAACCACAAAGCTTGTTACACACCTACCAAAGGTAAAACAAGGTTAATGGCGGGGTAATGATATAAACTCAGAGTGAGCCTGCAGCGGAGTGATGCTGTTGGCTGTTTCACTCACGCGTACATTTTTAATGATGTGTATGTCTGTGTTACGAAAGTTAGTGACTGTTCACTAATGGAGATTTAACTTTAAACGTTTAGTGTAACACAATGCTTATGTAACCCCAAAGTGAAGGAAAGTGCAATGAGTTGGTGTTTTGATTTAAGTGTGTGTGCACGGGTTAGTGTGGGCTGCCAAATGGAAATGACAATTGGGATGAACAAAGAGAAAAAAAAACAGTGACAGAAAATGTCTGGTTTTGGATCATTTCAAATTCAATAATGAAGAGAACACCATGGCGTGTGTCTATTACAACATTATCCTAATTATTTTTTAACAAAAGAGATACCTCTTATTTCATCTTGTATATTTAATATCACTCCTTTTATTAAGCAGAAATAGGTTTTATGGAATTTTTGGTAGGATACACAATTACTAAAATATTCAATAGACACAGTCCTATTCTGTATATCACCAAACTGCTGTTTCCCAGTGTCTTGTCATTCTCACCCCAACTATCTGTACTCAGCCCCAAACTGAGGGAATCGCCTCTTAGATTAGCAACAAGAGTCAAACTACATTTATCCCATCAGATATTCATTACGGTAATAAATTGCTTAATACGGATTTTTTTTTTCACAGTGTTTTGTTGCCAAATGACCAATTGCTGAAAGTAAAAGTAAAATAAGCATTTTAGAAGTTAATTTTAAAGCAAAATAAAAATAAGGAAACTGCAACCCAATGTGAGAATTTTTTTTCTCTTGTCTATTCACTAAGCACCAAGTTTAAACCTGCTCACTGATCAGTAGTAGAACTCAACAGTTACACGTTTGCCCAATAAGTGATGTATTTGCGATTTCCCACTTTGTTTTATAGATTGAGAAAGGAATGTCAACCAAGTGGGAGGTAGTAACGTAGTTCAGTTCCGACATTGGTTGTCGATTGCAAGCTTTTGCTTTGCCCCCATTCTTGTTGGTTTTTTGTCTTATAATCTTTAATTTATTTCAATATGTCAAAATTGTTTAGATTTGTAGGATCTGAGGTTTTTTGTTTTACTGCCCATTCGTATTATGTGACATTTGCAGCGGTTAACAATTGCAAGTCTAGTGCCCTCTCATCACAATGGAAAAAATCACCCACACATCGTGTCTTCTCTTTAGCATTTAGTTTTATAACGTGTTAGAAAACCTGCTTCTTCATGCAACATCACATTAAGCAGCAATCAAACCCAGCAGAGAGCATGTAAAGCACTTCAATCAGAAGATATCGTCTGTAATTACTGGATGTGAAAAATGGATACAATATGTCTTAATTTTGTTTCTGATATTACAAACAAGCATTTTTTAGCTGATGCTTATGACACCGATATATTGCACAGCTGTAGATGATTGTTGGTAATAAATGTATTCTCATCCTGTTTGACATTGTGTTTCTAGTCGGGGAGATTTTTCTTGCTGTCTGTGCTTGGTGTAAAAAAAAAAAACAACTTTTATTCCTAGCTTTCCATTCTCGGTTGGTATGTCAGTTGTTTCCTAGCCTGATGTAGTTGCCCTGGAGCGCTAGATGTGTATTACAACCTGTGCATCACAAAACTTAAAGTTGCCTTATGTGCCTACAGGTGGTGGCACCAAGCAGGAAGGTGCTTGTAGAATGATATAGAATGTAGAATGGCGGTAGAGGTACTGTGGTCGCTTAGATCAGGTTTCTCTTGGCTGCCTGTGCTGTTTAGAGCACTGCACCTTTTAAAGGCAACCCCTTCGGCTCTGCCTAACGCTGGAGACAGGATGGCTGAGCAGCAGTTGAAAGCATTCACTCCCCTCTTCACATCCAACTCGTCTCAGGAGCCTCCTGCCTAGCATGAGCCATGAGATTAACCTGTGATTACAGGAGCACAGATTTAAGACAGTTTTGCGGTGAAAGGTTGAGAAAGATGGTGTTATTGCTTTTCCAACTTTACTTCCTGTCCCATGTCTATCAGAGCACAAGCTGGGTGCAGTGTATTGATGAAGCACCCAGTTGTCCTTTAATGGTATTGATCCTGCTTTAAATACTCAGCCTTCAGAGTAAATTATTTAGAGCGGCACCAGATATGTCAAATGCAAAGACAAGCTGGAACCTAGAGTAGTCCAAAAAGATGTTTGTCTTTTATTAGACAACGTAGCAGACATCTTTTATTGTTTAAGGTTATCCTTTCGTAATAAAATTAATTGTGTACCATTTGATTATCTTATGGAAGCGCTTAAGTGTCGAGATAGGTTGGTGGTGTACATGTATGCAGCAGTCCTTATTATTAATGCTATCATTATTAGTCTTGCACACCGGTTCGATGCTTTGGTAATGGTATTTTTGGGGGTGCGCAACACGTTTTAGGTGATGGATGTAACATAAATATAAATCTTATTTATTCCTGTTTGAGTACCTTTTTTTATGTGGCCATTTTCCAGCACTCACAAAGATCTTAGATATGCAATATCCTGTTTTTTGCTAAACAGTCACTGTTTAGTTTTTGTTCATTTGCCTGACTTCAATAACTTTGAAGGATTGTATGATTTCAAGCTGTAGTCTGATCACTGGCTTCATTGGTTCTGAGCCAGGAAATGGAAAAGTGCAGCCCATGTCCCAAGTGTGTTCCAACTCCAAGTCTTTATCCTCTTTATCTTTTTAAAAAAATCAAGTCTTTATCCTTTCTTTTCATGTCCTTATCAAGTCTCAATCACATCCTAAAAACTGTCAGGCATTTATTCATTCATTCATCTTCTTAACCGGGGGTCTGCTGTGCCTATCCCAGCACACATAGGGCAAAAGGCGGGGTTACACCCTGGACGGGTCGCCAGTCCATCTCAGGACATGTTAGGCATTTAGATGAACAGAATTGTGTTAGTGCTACATGTTTATTCTTGTACTGAAAAGTACCAGACAACACAAGGTGAAGCTGTTTGTAATGTTTGTTTTTCTTTTATTTATAATTATAACACTTTTTTTGCACCAACTTGACCCCTGTTATTATACCAATGATGCTGTTTGGCAAGTTTGGTGATGCTGTACAATAAGATCTGCTTATTTTGGCCAATCTTTTAGTCTTGTCTGAAACACACAACCACAGATAAAAGGCATGCTCAGTTTTGGCAGGTTCCAACGGCTATATTTCCTGCAGCCGAGAACCCTAACACACCTTCAGCATCATGATTGTATATGCGTCAGGCTCGGCTCATGCCTTCTGCACGTTGGGACTAGAATGCTAGATCAGTTTTGTTTTGTTTTTTTTTATTCTGGTTGAAATATGCATTCCTGCCTGTGAGGGATGTTTTTTTTTTGTGCAATTCTGTCTAAAACTGCTCTTATAGTTACAGTAAGCCTGTGAAGAAAGCATAAACTTGAATGAAGTGAATTACACATGCAGTGAGAGGCGATTGTCTTTCTGAACCCCTCCACCAGACAACCTGGAAGACACTGTACATTTAATATGAACTGTGAACCTTTTACACTGTGAAAAGTAATGAACATGGAACATTTGGTCATGGAAAAGTTATAGAATTTGAAAACTGCAATATCCAGGCCTAAAAAGATTTTAGAAATGTTTGGCTATGAAATGTCTCTTACAAATCTATACTTGAACCTTCTTTAATACATTTACATTAATTTTACATGTAATGGCTACCATACACTATTAAATTACAATAGTCGCAAAGCTTAGCTGTGCTGAGAAATGTTCTCCTTTACTTCTTATGTAGTGTAGAATTTTGCTGGGTTATATGTAGTCTGAATTAAGCATTATGTGATGGATGTTTCATTTATAAATGAAAAGCTTTGTATACTCATGCTTTAAAGCATTTCATAGTGTTTCTCTCGGCTGCACTGCTTTCAGTAGATCTATGTTGGTTTATTTATTTTTTTGGTCCAATCAGATTTCAGCTCTTATGCAATGTTAATCTAATCTGCCCAGAGCGTTCAGAATTTTTATCACTGCCCATTTTAACTTTATCAATTAGCAATCTTCCACTGATAATATACTTTAAGACCGTTTCTTTAACCAATTAGATTTGAATCTGGACTAGCTGGCCCACAATAATGTCAGCAATTTTCTCTCCTCTGATGGGCTGTAACAGATTTCCTCTGATCAGCCAAACAGACTAGCATAACACGTCTGTGAAGGTGAATTCTTACACAATGGCTGACGAAGGAGAAGAAATCGGTTTGGTCTCAGAACATAGTATACATCATACTTTTTTTAATGCTGACTTTTCCAGAAAAGAGCTTGGCTAACCCCCAAGATAACTAGCCCAAAATAGAACATTAAAAAAAGGATAAAACTTTTAGTTGCGGTTTTATTTCATTCAAGGATATAAATAGTTTGCCAAATAGTCTCTAGAGATTAGTTTAAGCCTGTAGAAACCCAAGCGGCGAAAGTACAGCAAAGACACGGTTATTATAGATTTTATGTTGGCGTATTAGAGAATATTTCACTGAATTAAAGTTTCATTAGCACTGTGTTTTGATGTGGAGTTTTTTTCTCCTCCAAACAACTCAGCTTTTCTCTAAATAGTTGTAGTTTAGTCAATGTTGAATACACATCAAACCTAACTAGTTAAGCAAACGCTGTACAGAATACCACCCAGTAGGATGACCTGTTTTTATTTCGTATGGCTTTGGTTTTGACATCAAACTGGTTTTTCATTTGTTTGGCAATAATGTATTCATGCACTTGGTGAAGACTTTCACATAAGGACATGGAGTAAACATGTATATGTCTCCTGACCATTTTTCTATTTCACACGGTTGACACTGTTTTTTATTCTTTTTTTTTTTAGGAAGTGTTTCCTGATGAGCTCAAGGTTTACACTGGGCTTCACGGACATGGATGCGGAAAATGGATGCAGCAATTTGGTATGCCAAGTTTTGCATTCTGTGTGCATGTGCAGTGGTGTTTTTATATTGCTCCATCCATAAAAGTTTACACAAAACAGGAAGAAAGACAAATCTACAGTATAAGAGGGATACAGCCAATCACATTCTCACTAGTTGAGTATGGCTACCTGGTCAGTGGAAAGTGATTTTCACTTCTGTCACAAACACAAAAAATAATGTGTAATGCATGTTAATGGACATAAAGCTGTTAAGACATACCGGTGTGACCTATTATTACGTGTTTATGCAGAATTACTTTATTTTTATTTTTAGTTGTTTTTATTGATGTAGCACAACGTTACACAGCCGTAGAAATGCTCATTTATAAATGTCTTCTTTTGTTTTACAAGGAAATCACTAGCAGGGAACAATCAATACTGCAGAAGTCTGCTTCCGTGGCTGCTTATTAAATCAGTGGAAAGCAGACTGATTCTTAAAAAGCTTGTCTGGTTTTCAGGACCTCTGTGTCTAGGGGGAACATTGTGTGTCTGCAGTCTTTTCCTTAAGGTGATAGTTAAAGGTCCTTTTCTGTTTAATATCAGCAATCAGCAGTTAAAATTTGTTTGCTTGGCCCTTAGAGTTCAGTCTGTTTGGTTCTGCAGGTATTCATAAATAACCGCAGGCTTTGCGTCAACAGACTTTGTTCGTGGGCAAGCAAATTTTGGTATCGAATGGAAATAATGGGAACAGCAAACAAATTAAGCTAGTAATTATTATTTTGGGATCCTCTGTGCACAAATGTGATGAGAAATTATCAGAATTTCTTCCTTGCGTAGAAACCCATTTCTCCCTCCCGAGTTCAGATTTCTACAAGCTCATACGGCATCTGAGATCTTTCAGAAGTAACCTTTGTTCGTTATCTAAGCATGTCATTTTTGATTAATTCTTCAGGAGGGAGCTTTATGGTGATTAATTGCACCGGCTTAGAGAGACCATAGAAAGAAACGTGGGTGGTGATTGAGTGAGGGCCGGTCAGGGGGCACATCTTGGTATTCTGGTGCTAATCCAATCGCAGGATGAGGCGCAAAGCAGGCAAACGGACAATGGCAGCGGAGCCAGAAAGTCTGCCATGAAACACAGCAAAGCCTTGAAAGGCATGTGAGGCAGGACGCCATCACCGGGGGAAGGATACTGAGCGCTTTAAGGAGGGGCCTTAAAAGGGACAAAGATTTATTCCAGACCAAGCTACAAAAGAGGAGGTCAGGGACCAACCCCAGAGCATGTCGTGTAGTCAGCATGGTTAGCAAAAATAATGACACATCGAGAGAAAGGAAATCGTCTATTTTGAATGTATGCACTTCTTTTGGTTGATTAAGACAGTTAGTAAAACGTCTCTTGTAATGTCTATGCTTCAGTGATTGGCTGTAAAATTGTCGGCAGGTGAACTCTGCTGGTCACTCGCTACAAAACCCTCTTTGATTGTGAGGCATTTTACTGAAACGTATGGCGCCACTGAAGTTCCAGTGAAACACTAAACTCCATCATTAGCACTGTGCCCCTTCACTATGCTTGGGGCTGTAAGGTGCTGTGATGGGAACATTACTTTTACTTGGGAGCTGTGATGGGACTTGAGTTATTTTATTAAAATGTTTAGGATATCACAGTACAGTTATCAAATCAATCAACAGAGGGATTGAAAAAGGAGTACTGTGCTTTTTGATCATTCTATTAAAAGCAACGCTCCTTGATGCTTAATGTGAAAAATGGCAACAAAAAAAAAAAAGGTGGAATAACAATAGGATGGACTGTGGAGTGATGAGCAGTATGCGCTTTCTCAATATTTTTACCTGATCAATTTATTTAAAAGCCAAACGTTTTGAGTAGTATTTGAAATAAAAAGTCCAAAAAAGTTCCCAAATCTGCGCTGACTAAAGACAATAGTTCCGAATGCAATAGTGATTACAGCACCACAGTATAGTTATCAATTTATTATTGGGAATTAAAAAATGTGGACAAGAGAATGTACCACCATGACTGGGTCAAAGTAAAAACCAATAGGCTGCTGAAGGATGTATGTTTTAGCAATTTACTATGACATACTATTTTTGAAAAAGTAACTAAAATTGAAATAAAACTTTCATATTGTGACAGCGTGTGTGGGGGGGGGGACGGAATAACGCTTTTAATAACAATTGGTTGCTGCCTTATTACACACAGCAATAAATGTTGCAGGGTAAAGTTCCACTTGGTTAATAATTATAATAATGAACCAATGTTATTTAATATCTATAGCTTTGATATTATATTGGGAATACGCTCTTGATTTCTTTGCTAACAATTAAATAGATGTGAATAGAAGCCAGCCATGTTTTGGTGAGGGCTCAGTGGTTAAACTAATCAAATCTTGTGTTCAATTCCGGCAGACCGCTTGGCAAGGCCATTAACTCTCATTTTTTTCTTATTGGAGTACGAAAAATTAGATAAATGTAAGCCAATCTGGATAAGGGTGTCTGCCAAGTGCTTGGCATGTAAGTAAAATTATGAACAACTTGTTGATCCTCCCTTTTTTGAACATTCCTTTCCACATTCAGACATCTTTGGTGGCAACTATGTTTTGGCAGTCTTTCCCTGCCAAAACATGACTGAGATGTTAACTGCCTTATTTCTCAGTTAACCACGACATTTAGCCATTACACATGACGTTTTTGAGGTCAAAACGTACACACAGTGCCAAAGGTTATTTAACATTGTGGGGTTTACAAGCCCCCTGTCTTAAGGAAAGCCAATTTCTTTTCTCTAGTCAGGGATGTGTGAAAAGTGGGGCATAGGTCAGGGCTCTTTTGGCAAATTAAAAGTGGCAGACATTAGCTTAGTTTGCCACTAATTTGAACCGCATCAGCTTGGTGAAGGCTCTGCTCAGAACCACTAATTGCAGAGAGACATGGACGGTTACACGGGAACAGGCACGTCATGTTATTAACGCTGGGTAAGCTAGTGTGTGTAACAGTGGAATATCCTGCAGCAAATAGTTTGGCCATTTAAATTGTACAGGAATAGCGCCAGTCTCAACAGACAGTTGTGAGGTCAAAGCTGGGAAAAAATGGTGAGGCAATGATTGCAAACAAAGGCTATACAGCAGTGAACAAAATATTGAATGCATTCCAATATAAAATCTGGCCATTTTATGTATTCAAGGTGACTGAACTAGGCCAGTGTTGATTTGTGACGGCATTAGGTAATGTAAGATACTTTGACATTTCCAAAAGGTTTTTGTTTTTTGTGTGTTTTGAGTGGTGCAAAAAAGTAGCTAGATATCCTTATTCACAGCCACCAATTTATTTTCATACCCAGTTGAGCATTTGAGGGTCAATGGCCTTATTCAGGGGACCAGTAATGGCAGTATGACATGGTTTAAACCCACAATCCTTTGATCAGCAGTCCATCATCTCAAGTACTGAGACACAATAGTTTAACTATCAGTTCACATGGCATATGAATGGGTGCCCTTTGAACCCATGAGCCAAAAAGTGTATAAACATTTGTCCATCCTTGTGAAGCATTAGTGGCACCTGACTGACTGTTACAGAAAAATACTCACATCCTGAATTTTGTTTTTCACATGCATGTTCCTTTTCAAAGATTAACAAAGTTCCTTCTGAAGGTCTATACAGTGAAACCTGTAAGCAGTGTACAGAGCGATTAGACAAGATGGTCAACGTTGTTCAGTTCGTCAGTAAAAAAGTATTAATTTGTTTTTATTTCTGTGTGTTTTAGAGTCATGGCTTTAAAGGATCTTGCAATGTCCACAAAGCTCTGAGATTTTAGTCAAATCATCTCATTACTCACATTCTCCAATCATCTACCTTGAATACCCCTGTTGCTTCTCAGTCTACATACTTTATTGGACGACTCCATCAGCGTTGGTAGACAGTTTCAGGGACACCTGCAATTTTACTTCATTAACAGTGATTTCAGGCTGTTGAGGATGAGCCAATTTCACTTCATCATAATTTGCCTGTTTGACGTCTTCATTCTGCTGCTCCATCAGACTAAAGGTAAGGACAAATGTTCCTATTAATCATTTAGAAACAGAAATTAAAATAAAAACTGAAAAAAATACTTGAGCTTTTTTTTGTCACTGTAGCAGATTAAGCAGGTTGAGTGTTGTAGCGATGGTCCTGTCTATTTACTGAATTGGGTTAGGCTATAATTATGATGAACTTAGATGGTTATCAGGAGCATAAGAGGATGAGTGCCATATAGTCCTTCTCCAAATGATAATCAAATACCACAAGCCTGTCCCGGTATAATAGAATTATCACATGATCTGAAAGCCGCAAGCCAAACAGTCGCCATGACTTTCATCTGTGTATGTTCAAGTTTCACATCAATGTAGTATCTGCAACTGAATACTTTGGTACTTTGTTTGTCTCATGTTAATGTGAGATAGCTGTTATAAAGACTGTGATGGGCTTTAATGCCTTAGTGTGCATGTTATGATGACTTGTTTTGGAATGCACACTAGTCACGTGCCATAAACACACCTGGCAGTGCTGTAAACCTGAACCTGTGTGTCTGCATTGAACAAGCTGATTGTGTCTGGATAAATGTTTATATTGGCTGGCTACTTCTGTTGATGGGACATGTTCAAGCTTTATTTTAATCAGTTATTGATTAAATATCCAGAATCAAAGCACCAACTTTCTTGTTCAAGAGTTTAAAAGCTGTTATTTTATGTAAACCTCTTCCACAGTGCCCATTCCTGGTCTGGTTCTTCTATAAAAATTAAGTCATTTGTTATACGAGTTAAATTTTCTCATTTACTAAATGATGATACGCTACTGCTGCATAACTTTCATGTTATTACAGAAATTGAAATGGGTTAGTCACCAAGCGACAGTAAAAATCAATGATCACAGACACCTTTCCGATACCTCATTTTGGTGTGTCTGTATCCATCACTTTCTGCCAGTCTCTGTTCAAGATCAGTTAGTTCACAGAAATTGGTGGTCTTCTATTTTAATATGTGGATCCAGTATTGATAGCAAAAAAGTAAAAGTGAAAAAAAAAATACATACAAACAATTCTGCACACAGTTTTGAGTATGAACATTTTTCATGTCTGCAAATCAAGCCTCAGGCCATGTTGGCTGACTAATAAAGTCCATTTTTTTCCTAAATCCCCCACCATTCAGTGAAGAGGAAGTTGTTGGCCTGATTGTTGGCGCTCTCTCTTCCTTTTTGCGCATTGACTATTTCCTGTATAACACTGTGTGACTTGCTGCAGGGCATGGACATTTCCCCCTGACTATTGTTCTCAGGAAATATTCACGCTTATTGGTGTCATATTTTCTCTGCACAGTGAAACTTGTGTGCTCCTTCTTAGTGCCCAGATCTCTGTAATACTGGGGACATATTACCTTATGATCTGATCATAATTTTATGATTGCAGCTTGGCTTGCTTTGGATGCACCAGTTGACAAACCAGTCACTCAGGAAAGATTAGATCTTATTTTGTTTAATTGTGTAGGTAGGTAAATTGGCAAGCTAATAATTTGTAAAAATGGAACAATTAATTAAACATAATGTAACTTTTTTTTTATTAGTAGGAAGATGAAGATTTGATTTTCACTTCTCTACCAAAATTGGTAAAAAGAACCCCATGTCAAAAGTTTTTTTCAGAGCACTAATGCTGTTTTTCCGTGTGTGTGTGGGGGGGGGGGGGGTAAATGGGGGGGCGCATTGTGGGGGGGGGGGGGGGGGTTGTGCCAGACCTCAGACTCCACTGTGACTGTAGCTGAATGAAGCCCACATGTGTGTGCGTGAGCGCAGATGTTTCCTGGCTCCATCTATCACGGCTTCTAGCCAGTCACAGAACAGGCACTTGGCTTGAGTTAAATGTCTTCATTTCTGTCAGTGTGACAAGCTCCATTGACGTTTCCGCTGCACAAAGATGCTGGCCTTTCTAAACGTCATATGCTGATAGTCACTTTCAGAGCTGTCCTTGGTATTTTAACGGAACAAATTGAAGTGACTGTGCTAAAAAGAAGGAAGGAAAAATCAATGTGATACGAGGGGAAGTTATGAGGGCTTTGCTTGGGATGGCACTGAGTGAGAGCAATTGAGGAGAAACTTGGCAGACTTTTTGATCCAGGCCGAGTCGGTCCTGACTCGAACTTTCGATCAGAAAAGAAGGGATTACCTCAGCCTGGCATCAGGACCTGCTCACCGTTTGTGTACGGGTTATTGGCTAGCTCGATTATAGAAGTAACCTAATTTACTGTTCCTGAGTGCTCATGTAAAGTCTAGACAGTCTTGCTGTATTGGTGCTGATGCAGTGAGAATGCTCCAGTTTGTAGATTCCTCATTCAAGTGTCATCAGTGGATATAAGATGGTTGGAAGATCCTGATGGAATGTATTCCAATAGAAATTGAACCAATAAATAGATAATGTCTCAATAATGCTGGAAAAGGAGTCTTACGACTGATCAAGCCAATATAAAAACAAAGTTTTTCTAAATTATTTCTGATAAAATGTTCAACACTGTTTAGTGTGTAAATATTTAAAAATATTTCATATTTAAATATTTAATATATTTAAAAATCTATGGAAAGGGGTAGCCTAGTGGTTAAGGTGTTGGACTAGTACCTGAAAGGCCAACAACAAATTATGACGCTAATAACTTAAAAAAAAAAATTGCAGTATCTTTTTATTATTTAATTTTTAACATCATACATTTTAAGTTTGCTGCTTAACTTTTTGTCCTCATTTAATTTTTGTTAGTCCCACACCCACCTTTCCATTTGCAATTCCTCATCGGGGCGGCGCTGTGACGTAGTGACTAGCACGGTCGCATCACAACAAGGTCCTGGGTTCGATTATATTTCTGTGCGGAGTTTGCATGTTATCCCCGCGCTTGCGTGGGTTTCCTCCGGGTCATCCTGTTTCCTCCCAAAAACATGTACATTAGGTTGATTTGGTGATTCTAAATTGCCCATAGGAGTGAATGTGTGTGTAAATGGTTTTGTCTGTCGGGTGGCCAACCCGTGGCTTCTGAGCCGCATGCGGCTCTTACGTTCATATCATAATTAGTTTTTTTATGTGCGCATTTGCTTCGCTTGAGTTCAATATTTTCGTCAAAGGCACGCGTGCGTGATATGAAAATATCGCAAAGTTTCACAGGAAACGTGGAAATCATTTAAGTAAACAATTGGTGTCAAGTCAATTGGCTCTTGGTCTCTGACTGGTTGGCCACCCCTGGTCTATGTGTTGCCCTGCGATGGACTGGCGACACGTCCAGGGTATACCCCCACCTCTCACCCTATGTGTGCTGTGACCCTGAATTAGGGAATAAAAGAGGGTAAGTAGAGGAATGAATGAATGAAGTGCCTCATCCTTTGAATGCATTCTTTAATTGTGAATGTACTTGAAGTATTTAGACCACTAAACAGAGGGGGATAGTGCTATTTACAATGAAACTTTAACTGGAATAGTCCTGCACACTTCCTTGCGTTTCACATGATTTCCATTGGTAAATGCAAGCTTTTCTAATTTCATTATTTTAGATTTTAATTTGTATTATTTCATGTAGATAAATTACTTCATGATTTTTTCCATATTTAGAAAACAATTTAAGATCTTGTTGATGAAATCTGAGGCCACTTGACCATTTCCATAGACTGCATGTTAACTACCACATTCAAGACCCAGGAAAGTATTACATTAAAAAAAAAAGAGTTCAGTAACACTATCAAGTGGGATCTGCAGTGATGTTAAACACAACATAAATCAATTTTCTTTGTGTGTGCAAAAAAATCTTTGGATTGATGGTATAGTCAAACCACATTATTACGGTACTTTTCCCGTGTCTTGAATTTCTTATAGCAAAACCATTTCAGTCACATCAGCTACAAAGATGAACAAGTTTAAAGTGAATGCACTGTTTCAATCATTAATACCTAGCTAAGCACCTGTCATGATAAATGACTGATGACTGATGAGAATGAAATGGTTGTGGGTTTTTAATGTTTCACAATCGTACGGATATTTAGCTCTGTAGGACTGGAGAAATGCTTTCTCTTCCCTTTCCTTATGTTGATCGTGAACTGTCTGACTAATCACTACTTTATTTTACATTTGCCTTCATTATTCTTTTAAATTTTGTATTAGGTGTGTGTGTGTGTGTGTGTGTGTGTGTGTGTGTGTGTGTGTGTGTGTGTGTGTGTGTGTGTGTGTGT
>JAOTRA010000032.1:12717384-12736728 GCA_026260255.1 Pseudolaguvia tuberculata
TGTGTGTGTGTGTGTGTGTGTGTGTGTGTCTGGGGGAAGGGGGGGGGGGTTATGGTTGTTTGTCCAGACCCCCTTGACCCTGAATTAAGGTCTAACCGGGTTAAAAGATGAATGAATGGAAGAATTAAAGCATATGAGTGTTAAATGGTTGATTATATACTTTAATCTGTTAGCATGGGGTCCCTTTGTTACACTAAATACACTATTATTGTTAGATATTGTTTTTGTTGTCATGTTTTATTACCAACCTACGTGATGCTTTTATTAACAACATATTTAAAAATGACCTAACGTTAGTCTGCTGATTTTAGTAATAAATACTTTGTTGAACTTTGATTATTTGTAGCAGGGTCAGCTAGTTTGCTCGTGGCCCTGTGAACTGGTTGTAATGATAGCTAGCGTGCTAGTTTGTTTTACTATAAGCCGGTGGCTTTTATGTATGACAGTTGGTTAGCAAAACCATCTGGGGGAACTTATGCAAGTTATTTTGTTGGTGCTAGTAAAACTAGCTTTATGTAAGCTAAGTTACTAGTGTGTATGGTTAAATGTTTTTATAGGTGACTTTATATTGGTACATTTAAATGGCTATGTTACATTTTTGGATTGTGTCAAGGGCAATAAATAATAATGCTTCATTATAGTAACACATTGCAAATCAGACTGACTGATTTCCCTTGACTGGAACATGGTATGTAAAATAGTTTGTGAGTTAGACAGCGAAAGCCAGTAGAACCAGACTGTCCTGTTTATACCTGCCTTCTTCTTTCCATTTCATACTCTAAAAACTAGCCAATGGATCTTCAGTTTCAGGGTGTAAGAGCTTGTAAGAGAACCTCTTCATAAGCATCCACCCTCACCTGGTATTACACACACACATACACACACACACACACTGGTTCTGCTGCTGAGGACGTTATTGCTGTAAACATGTCTTTGAATCACTTTGTTGATGCTGCAGTTGACAAAGCAGGTAAGTGGTTTTATCATTCTGTGGTTCTTTAAATTTAAATGTTATATTGGTTATATTGTTATATATATATGGTATATTAGCTATATTTTATACTTTTGTTTTTATTCTTGTTTATTCTGTTTGACCAAGTTTGAACTTTAACTATAATGTTAAAGGGAAGTGGTATCCTAGTGGAGTGTTGGACTAATACCAGAAAGACAAGGGTTTGATTCGCACCTCCACCTAGCAACCACTGTGGGCCCTTGAGCAAGACCCTTAACCCACAATTGCTCAGTTGTAAAAATCTAAATCTAAATCTAAGTCACTCTGGATAAGAATGTCTTTCAAATTCCAAAACTGTAAATTAACTCAATTATTTTTTTTCTAAGTACAAAAATCTATAATGTAAAAACTACTTTTCTTAAACTCTAGCAGACTTTTCTCAATTTTTGTTTAGTTTAATTAAATTATAGTTTAATAATTCATTATTATTCAGTAAGATTTGTTTTCTCACCCCAGCGCAAGCTGCCAAAATGAAGGTAAAATCTATGCTGGGTGGAGGAGCAGGAGGAACCAACAAACAACCAAACACATCAGGTGGAATGGGAGGCCTTTTTCCCTCGGCAGGAGGTTCAGCCGATTCAGGGAAACAGAAGAAAGGAGGATTGTTTGGTGGTTTGCTTTCAACACAGCAGGATGATTTGTACCCAGGAGCAGGAGGCGCAGGAGGAAATGCAGGAGGATATGCTGGGGGAAATGCAGGAGGAGGTGCAGGAGGATATGCTGAGGGAAATGCAGGAGGAGGTGCAGGAAGTAAGTGACTTCCTTAAAAATAGCTAGATATGTTGTTTTCTGTGTGTGTGTGTGTGTGTGTGTGTGTGTGTGTGTGTGTGTGTGTATAGGGCATATGTAGTAGCATGTAGTTAGTTAGTTAGTTATTTAGTTAGCTTTGCTAGTTCCACTGAGCAAAAAACTGGTAAGTGTCTATACAGAGAGAGAGAGAGAGAGAGAGAGAGATTGCTTATGAAGAGCTACACAATAATACGTCATCATTTTTACTGTCCAGGTCAGGATTTCAACTCTGCGGTGGATGAGCTGAGTTTTTAAGAAGAACGCATTTGAAAATGGTGCAATAATAAATGGTCTGTTTCGATCCTGGATAAAGCTGGACAGGACAAAGACAACTGAAAAGATTAACTGTATATAAATATAACAATAATGAAGAAAAGATTCAGTTTATTATTATTTAGTGTATTAAGTAATAGATGTATTTTTTTTAATTTTACACACACACACTTTTTTTTTTAACATCTAGCCTTTTGTCACAAAGCCTCTTTCCAAACAGTTTTTTGTAAACATATTTTAATGGGAGTAAAACTAATTTGAATAAAGAAATGTATTATTAAATGAATGAATTTGTATATGTATTAATTTCTACAGTGAAATATATTAAGCGTTACAGTAAATATTGAAATGGCATCTTTAGAGCTAAACAAGTTCCTGATGTGATATGAGGAGGAAACCTTGACCAAAACTTGAATCAAAAGAAAATCCATTCTCACCAAAGATTCTAATCATTTTCTCTTTTTACTACACTACATTTAAAAGACTAGATTCCAAAGGAAAACAGGTCTGACATGTTAAGCAACCAATTACTGTTCTTAATCACTGCCGTGTTTTAAAGGGTAAAAGATGTTGGGTTCTTTTATTAAAAAAAATGTAAACATTGCAAACTAAATATATTCTATAAATTGGTAAGAAACTGGAATCCGTTAATTGATCCTTCTTGTCAGAGTCCTGACACTGGTTGTCCTGTAAAAGCTTTTGATACTAGATAAATCAGGTAGTGTAATAAATGTGAGGTACCTCTAATGGTCTTTTACACCATTTAAACGCTGTTTTCAGATACACACCCGCATAGATTCTGTAGTGGTAACAAAACACACAAAAGCTAACCAACCTCATATTTCATACATGAGTGAAAAGAACTCAACAAATCATGACAGCAGGGTCTATGCTTTTTATTATATTTTATCCTGAACAAAGATTTATAAACTCCTCCCTAAATGAAAATCGCATTGTCTTCAGTGCTTAACATAAGAAAATAAACTATTTGTTCCTGAACACAAACCTTCTCCATATACAACCTTCTGCACGCTTACCATTAAGACATGCCTGATATCTTTCACCATGAAACTATTTGGTGAAAGATTAACCATTAAATATTTTTTTTTAAAAAGAGCACCGTAATATATAACTTTAATATTAAAAAGGTAAAGCCAAGTGCAAGAACAGATAAATACACATCTGTAAGGTTTAGTAACATATAAAAGCCTGAGATAGTTTTCTGTGCACTGCCTTCCTTATTGAACTTTGCAAGCCTTTAGCTGGTTTAAGGAAAAGAAAGTTCCCTAAAACAAATGAACAGATTGGACAGTGCAGTGCAATATTAAGGCTGGACGGATCTTTGCATAAGACATACTGAAAAGCTAAAGTTTAAACTTCTCTGAAAAGAACAACAGAGACAAACATAAAATGTGTATTATACAGTATAAATACCATCCTCTGGCATTGTATGGCAAGATATTACTCTCGGAGTAAACGTGACTGTGGGTGAAAATGATAGAGAGATAACTGAACGATAGAGCTTTGGTACTTTAAAGTAGATGAAAGCAGTGAGGAAAGAAAACAAAGAAAGACTAAGTCCAATATGCCACATACATACAAACAGTGTATATATAAGTAGACTAAATGTAAACTGAAGAATATTGGCTGGGAGGAGCAGTGCAGATGCAGCAGGTTTATGCAGGTGTCTATGTGAAAGTCAGACCAGCCTCATGGTACACTTTAAAGACTTTCTCAATGGCGTTGACATAGGCTGCAGTTCTCAGGTCCAGTCCCAAGTTGTACTTGCTGGCTGTGCGCATAATTTGCTGGAGGGTAAGAACGAGCCACATTTATTACAAAATACAATAAATAACATTTATTGTACAAGATTCCATGAAATTAAAATACATTTGTTATGGCTGATACAATTCAGCACTTCGGCTGAATTTCTAAGCTGTGCACTAGTACAAAATAGTAGAATATAATGAAAATGTAATAATTAAAAAATGTGATAAAATTCCACTAGGGGGCAGACTACAGCTGTAAACTCAAAAACGAATGATTTTATTCTTTTCATTTGCTTACTTTCACTGAATGTTGCACTTTGGATAATTCAGTGTGTGGCTAAAATGGTTATGTTTATGCAAAATTGTGTGTACTAACCCTGGCAGAGCGCTCCATGGTGTAGGCCAATCCAGAGTGCACTATGTCTTTCTCCGATGCTCCCTGAAACCACGAGATTTGTCAAGACAAATATTTTTGATATTGAAATATCTGAATCATCAGTTGCACAAAAACATACTTTGTCTTTTTATTGGTCATCAGTTTATTTTTACTGCAGAAATTTCCATGCTCAATTTTAATAAAATATTTTATAACTTTGATTAACATTATTAATCCTCATTAATAATTAAATCATTCGGGCATGACCTGAAGTTTAAAGCTCAGGTTTAATATAAATGTAGTTTATATCCATTTCAAAAATCATGATTATCTCTTCTGAAGCAATTTCATTTTGATCAAATTCATGCTTGACAAAAATTTCAGTGGAAAGGTCATAGAAATGCCATAGGTTTAATAATTAAGAATAATTTCAGTTTGATATTACATTCTTCTATGTAGTAAAAATGGAATATCAATATGTGCTTATATGTTGTAAACTAAATGACAAACAGACAACATGTAGCGTCAATGAGGTGTGGATTATAGTCAGACTTTTTAATATTAGAAAGTTTGTTACATTTGAGAAAGTTTAAAAAAATAAAATAAAATTACTTGTCAATAGATTTAGAACATTTAAAGCAGAAAAAGGCTTAATAATCTAAAATTGGTTTGGTGTTAATCTAACAAGAAACAATAGAAAAATTTAAGAAAAACTTAGTTTTTATTATTATTATTAACATCCTTTAATTTACTGTCTGAATTGTAAGTGATATCTGCTGTATACTGATATATTACTTTAATCTGTATTATATGGTTCTACTCATATGAGGGGAAGTGTGTTTGTGCACTCACAGCAATCCTGTCCTGAAACTCAGCGGTTGGGACCACAGGGATTGCACCACCAAGCTTTCCAAACTTCCTCTCCAGACTCTCTTGAACAGACACTGCAGAGGTGGGGGATGGGCGGGGGGCAATTAAAACACTAGTGCAGTTTGTGCATACATCAAGCCAAAAGCATAAGTAAATTCAATTCCTTGCCTAGTTATACATTTACATTGGCAGCATTTGGCAGAAACTTTTGTACAGAGCAACTTATCAACTGCGAGTTAAGGGCCTTGCTCAGGGGTCCAGCAATGGTAACTTGAACTTAAATGCTTAACCCCACCCCCAGATACACATACATTTTTTATGTAAATGTAATTTGTTTAAAATATGGGAACAAAATCATTAATATACTAAAAATACTCTAATTATGACAGCCCATAAGTTCCCCAATTTTTGGAGTTGCCAGATTGAAGGACTTTTCCAGTTTTTCCATGTTTTGTTGCTTTTATAATGCAACTTTATTGCATGTTATACAAGGATTTAATAAGTTGTAAATTTAAGGAAATATAATTGTAATGTGAATCATGCTGTATTATTTTCCAATACAATCAAGGTCCCTTCCCCTAAGCGGTTTGTTAAATATAGGAAGTGTATTTAATTTGGCCAAATGCTGAAAATGTAAGCAACACACCTTTAAGTTAGAAAAGTTGAAATAGCCCCACAGTTTTCCAGATCCCGACTGACAATGAAAATGAGAAACACTTAGCTCTTAGAATCATAGAATCTGTTCACAGTAAAATCAGTAAGAGCAGTTCAGACACTCTAAAGCAACTCAATGACTGTTCTGGGAACAAGCTGTGTACTTTCCATTTTATTGCGGCCCTGAATTGGAGGAAGCTCATATCTGTGTAATCTTCCGTTCTGTTGTGTGAGCACTGCTAAAGTGAAGGTTTACCTCCCAACTCATCTAAAAATTCAGAACAGAGCTTTAACTAACAGGGTAAAGTATATTACAGGGTCGGGTTTGCATTGTGGATACAATGCTATTCGCACACAACAAATATGTATACATGTATCTGTTTCCTGTATCAATTATCCTACACATGAAGCTTGTTGCTTAACTCAAGGGAAAGTGTGCCAAATTTTACACACATGCTCTTACACTCAAAGTCGTACACGCAGTCACGCACACACACCCATTTTCCTGATCTTCACAATCATGCCGACAAATACAATAAATTAAATTAAATAAATAACCAGTGCTGCACTTACTAAGAAGATGGTAGTTGGAGTCTCTCTCATATTTGAAGGTCAGTCTGCCGTAGCTGACATGGTTCAGGTTCTTCAGCCACTCGAAGTAGGAGACAGTCACACCACCAGCATTCAGGTACATGTCCTGTTCATGACAACCGTAGATGAATGACTATATAAATGTTCTGTGAAATAAGGTGAGTAGATCAATAATTCCTAAAAAAACAAAACAAAAAACTTTCACATCTGCCACAAAGATTTTTTTTACTACTTTAATCCCTCATATTCAGAAGTGACGGAAAGTGACGACTTTTAAATGCTTATAAAAAAAATTTTGCTTAAGTTTAACATCATTCAAGTTAAACCTTATCTGACATCATATCCGTGCTGTTGTGACATTGTACATCAGCTGTCAATACAAAAAAGCGGGTGTAGTACATCTAAATGTCATGTCATTCATACATGCCTACTATAATAACATAGAATCTGAAAGTGGCTATTTACTGAAATCTACTACATACTTTAGTATGTACTTTTGGACAGAGCCACTATGTACATATTCACCCTGCTCAGATGTTCGGTTAAAGAAAAACTACACAAATGCTTGGGCAATGACAATATAAGGAGCAGGTCTATGCACTTAGTGCTTGTTGGGTTTACAGTTATATGTGATTACATTATATTTAAAATGTAGGTTATCATGATCGTGCTGTAATTAATTAATTAAATATAGACTTACAGGAACCACCATAATATTCCTCTCAAGGAATATCTTATCGGCTTCTGGTGTGGTGGGGCCGTTAGCACCCTCAGCAATGATCTACAACACAAACAGCAGCAGCTGAATCATTAATTACATATTACACTATCCATACAATAATTTTTATTTTAAATAAAATGTCAATACAATTTTTTAAAAAATGTAGCCGAACAATATCATTTTTTAAATTCTTAAATAATGTCCACTGGAAAAACGTCAATATAAGAATATTTATTCTAGTCTTTGTACTACAGAACCATGAGCATAACATACGAGTATGAACAATACCTGAGTAATTTCACAGAAAAAGGATGATATGGGGTTTCCTCCCACAGTCCAAAAACATGCAGATTAGGTCATTGATTATCCATAGGAGTGAATGTGTGTGAATGGTTGTTTGTCTATGTGTTGCCCTGCAATGGACTGGCGACCAGGATGTACCCCTGCCTCTCGCCCTGTGTGAGCTAGGATAGGCACTAGCAGACACCAGTGACCCCGAATTAGGGAATAAGCGGTTAAATGACGAATGAATGAATGGCCCCGTATAGATCAATTCTTCAAGTACCATCATGTTTATTTTCCAACATGCAGCATTTGGCAGACACACACAACTTATATTCATCTCATATATAGAACTGCACATGGGTTAATTAAGGGTCCATTAGTGGCTCCTGTGTGGTCCCAGCAATATAAATCGATCAGTAGCCTATTTATGAATGTCATGTGCATGGCTGTGTACTGTACAACAATAATGGCACAAGTGCAGTGTGTTGACCTCGAACCTTAGCCTTGATCTTGGCAGCATTCTTTTTGGTAAGTTGCTTCTCACTAGCAGCAGGAATCAAAATGTCACATTCAGCCTCCAAGATGTTGCCATCATAGGGTTTGGAATTGGGAAAGCCGACAATTGTACCGTTTGCCTGAAAAAAGACAGGAAAATGTTTGTCTGATGAACTAATATAGGACATCTTAACTGTACGGAGCAAGCTGATATTAAAATTGTTTCTACCATCTAACCGCCCAAGTCCATGATCTTAACAAATAATAATGATTTGCTTGGTATTTACCAGCTTGTAGTCTTCCAGTTCTTTGGGATCAATGCCGTTAGGGTTCCATATGCTTCCATCCCACTCTCCTACTCCAATACACTTTGCCCCGTAGCGGTGCATGTAGCGCATGGAGTGGAGGCCCACATTACCAAAGCCCTAAACAGAAACAATCTCTTATACAACATCTTTTAACAAAGACATTTACTGACAGTCCATATATGTGACTGTTCTCCTGTTATAATATAGTTAACTCTGTTCAGAAAGTGTTCATTTATTATCTGAGAAGTCGGATCAGACACATCATCATGCACTTAGCTTACAAACCTGCTGTACTGTATGTCAGACTGAGTATAACCCATAGCAAAGGATCAATGTAAGGCCTATAAAACATTATGAGGTCGGGCCCCTACCACACCTAATCTTCACTATTACGAATAGAGAGCTTTAGGAGCAGTCACTAAACCAAAAATCAACAACCTGTAGGGTTAAGCAATATGGCAGTGATAGAATTGATGGATTCTTTAATTTTTTAAAGTTTATTCAGACCACGTTTGAAAAGACAAATGCAGCGGCCATTTTCCATGTTAGCACAGCCCTTGTTTTGTGTTAGCACAGACAGTACAGTTTATACCCACGTTCAATTCATCTGTGCTTAGAATATAATCATTGACTTTATTGGTTTGGTGACTGCTAAAAAAGGAACAACGAGAGCACACTAAATCAGCCACAAACCTGAATGACGAAAGTCTTGTCTCGGACACCGGGAGTCAAACCTAGCTGACTCATGTAGGCAGCTTCGTTGGCAAAGTTCTCAATGCCATGAAAAACACCTCGTCCGGTGGCGGAGATACGCCCGTGAATGCCACCTTGGCTAATGGGCTTTCCAGTCACACACGCATAGGCATTAATGTCCTGCAAATAAAACAAACAGTAAGCATGTGACAAAAAAGATAAAGCTTTGATATGAATGTTTCTACAACACCTGCAACTATGAATCAGATAAGTCTCCCAACAGCCTAACATGGTCTAAAAATTCGGCTAAAAACCATAAAAAAAGTTACAAAACTTTGTAAACGCTACTAATCATTTCTGTGGTTTAGTGTTTGATGCTAAATAATTAGATTTTATCTTTTTTTACTTTAACTTCTGTCTGTGTTATGTCACAGGGCAATCAGCATGTTTCATGCCAGACAACTGGAACAATGCAATGCTTTTAGGCCCTTTTTTCTCCCTCTGTTACATTTTCCAAAAGCTTTATTCCCTAACCAGCCTCCAGGGTGTCACACACATACCACATAAATGCAGCATTTACACAAGTATGTATCAAGTGACTCATTTCTCCCCTCATGTAGCACCGATCCAAATATGATCAATGACCATGTACATAGAAAAACATGTTCATGGATTATAAAAATCAGTTTCAGGCCTTTTTCATATGTGGAAATAAATTCAGTATGAATCTCATATGTGCATTAGTGTCTGCCATGTAAGCAGACAGATCAGATTTTCCCCCAATCAATGCTTATTCAATGAGTTGTTTGCTATTGAATAAGTGACAAGGGGGCATGAGGTCAACTGAAGTAGTCACCAACAGCAACATATTTGTATTTCACTTTTTTAACACATTAACAAGGGCTTTCCTCTTTTTTATTCTCCGCTTAAAGAGATCATTGCTTACCTGACCATTCAATATTGTACGTAAGCAAAATACTGAAATCAATTTATCTTCAGCCACTATCAGTGTCTTCCTTTTTCCAATCACTAAGTCTACACTACACTATCTTGCGATCCATATGGATAGTCTAAACTGACTTGGTACATAAGCACACAACTACTGAATGTTTTATTGGAACTGCTGCATAATTAAAAATACAATATTTTTGAAAGATATGTTGTTCATAATCAGAGAGACACAACAGTGAAGTAAATTTATACAAAGTCTCATAGGGACTCACCAGGGGGAAAAGGGTACAGCATGTAAAATTGGGTATGCAAGGAAAGTGGTATGTTTAAATCCTTAGCAAACAAACGACAAATGAAAAAAAGGTCACTTGGCTGAAACATTTTAAGGACTTAAAGTAAAAAAAACAATCACACTGTTCATTGTATTTAATTAGCAGTAATTTCATTACTCAAGTTAAACATTATTATACATCTTTAAATTTGTACCAGTGACACTGTATGTCAGAGTTGGCCAGGTGAATGTAGGACATCTGAATGACATTCACACTACCTAATAGCAAATTAATATGCATGTAACCTTTTTCTAGTGTCTTACTCATCACAAACACAAATGAGAGTCTTCCTCTGTGTTTGCTGGCTACAGCAGCGGTTCCCAACTCCTGGCCAGGGACCAGTACTGGTGGAGTCATTTGATACCAGGCCACATAGAAAGAATAACTTACAACGTACATTAATTCCATTTTGAGTCTGAACAATGTTTTAGTTAGTATTTTTTGTATTCTTCTGTATATGACTCAATTGACGTGTTTAAACCTTTGTCTCGGTCACGTGATACAAAATTACAGAATAGACTGGACATAACCAACACACTTATGGGGTCACTGTCTCACATAACCGCTGCAGAGAAACAAGCTCAGGGCTTCCACTAATCCAGCATTCTAGTCAGATGTTTTTAATGCAATTTATATTTGGTTTTCGTGGTGCATTGAAGGCATGTTTAAAAGTTAGGTTATAAAAAGGTTATGATGGTTATAAACTTTTTATTTCAAAGGAACGTGTTTCTTCATGCCTAAAGGAAACACCTACTGATTTCTTGTTTATCCACATTCTCCAGCAAACCTGTTTACATGATAGTCTCAAACTATATAGATCTAGATATTCCTCCTTAGTTAAGCCAAAAAAAAAAAAAACGGCGCAAACAATGGACTGCATGTAATAATGCTTTCTTTATGAATAACAGAATTAATCAGATCAATAGGCCAAAATATTTCATTACAAATACCTTTTAAATAAAAGTGAGGCATTAAAAAACACTGCAACACATGATATACATTCATTCATCTTCTTACCCGCTTATTCCCAAATTCGGGGTCACGGGGGTCTGCTGTGCCTATCCCAGCAAACATAGGGCGAGAGGTGGGGGTACACCCTGGACGGGTGGCCAGTCCATCTCAGGGCAACACATGGACAAACAACCATGGAGAATTTAGAATTACCAATCGACCTAATCTGCATGCTTTTGGACTGTGGGAGGAAACCGGAGTACCCGGAGGAGAACATGCCAACTCTGCACAGAAAGATCTCGGGCCAGGATTCGAGTCCGGGACCTTCTTGTTGTGAAGCGACTGTGCTATTCACTACGCACTTAAATTATATACAGAACAATTAAATAAAACAAATGTTTAAACATTCTCGATAACCCACAAACCCTAATGTACACACTGAACAGAACATCTTGAGTTATTGAACAGAACTCACATGGTGACCCGTGGTGTTGGCATACGTGTCGGCAATCCAAGACATTTCCCTCTCTCCGGTGCTCATGTCAGGAGCAGGAACATCTATGCCTGGTCCTGAGATATTAGCAGAATGGCTTGTGTTAGAATAAAAGGGCGTCACTAAACTACACTTCAAACAGAGAAATAGGAGAGAAACCAGGAGTTAACACGAGATTTTTACTTTTACTGTTGGAACACACAGACGTCATTTTCATGATCCACTGGCTGAATGACAGATCTGGCACATTCATGAGTATAAATCTTAGCAGTTTTGCCAATTCATACCAAATGTAAATTATTTAATATCATACTTGCTAAAAAGAAGAGCTGATTATTATGTGATCCTAGAGGCGGTTTGAATGATGTTTACATACAGATGTTGCCGGTATATTCTATCTGCTCTGTTTGGACACTAAGCTTTTGCTTAGAAATCAGTGAAACATCCAATAAAATACAGCTGTAAATACCTTTTCAGCACAAACTCAGGTTGCAGTTATTTTAAGAACATTCCATTGATTGTTGAGTAATGGAGTGAATATATGAGACATGGACATTATCCAGTATGGGCAGGTTTTGGGAGCAACAAAAAAAAATATCTGCAAACATTTCATTTATAAGCTAAAACACAGACAAAAAGGCCATGACCAAATGCCTACCAATAAATCCCTTCTTAGCCAGCTCGATGGTAAACCTTCTGGTGATTTTTTCCAGCTCATTATCCTATGAGAAAAAAGGGCAAATAATACATTTACGTCAATCATTAAGTTATCTAAAATGCATAAAAAATAGAAATAGGACATAAAAGGTGGAATAATCTACAAACATTTTGACACCCGACATCCATATGGTTACCAGTCTCACGTTTACTTCCATAATTACCTATAAACTGTTGAAAAAACTGCTCACTAGATTTTAAGTGTGTGACTATGAAGATTTTCCCATTCAGTCGCAATAAGCATTAGTGTGTTCAGGCATTAATGTTGGGTAACTGAAACACACTCCTGAATGCAGTGTGTTTTAGTTCCAGAGGAATTATGAGTAACCAAGTCATATTCATGACTCCAACAATGAAATACTACGTGTTAATAAAGATCTAAGTGTCTATGTTTCAGCAAAGACACAATGCAAATCTACATCATACAAAATCCTTCTATACAACTGTGTGTACACAATTAGAAAGCTGTTGGATTAGAAGCACTCACAGAATAAATCTTGGGATTGATCTTCACTCCAGCTTTTGCACCTCCGAAAGGCACATCTGTGGACAGGATAATTTAGTAATATTTCTCCATCCCTAACACAGTTGTAAATTTATAGGTATAGGACAACGGGAAAAATACACACTCACTCACCAACAACAGCACATTTGTAAGTCATTAACGAAGCCAACGCTTTCACTTCATCCACAGACACTTCTGTGCTATAACGGATACCTGCAAGAGAATGCACAATAACATGCAAAAATTATGAGACAGGGCGCATTAAATATACATTCTTCACACTAAGCATCTTGTTTAAATATCTATTAACAAATAAACCCCCAATAAAACATGACATCATACGTGACACTTATCTAGGTTTAAATTATCTGTGCAAGCTTCTTGTCTGTAACTTCTTAAACCCTGACATATTTGTATATTTGTGGACAAGTAATGAAACCTCACTAATGAAACATGAACTTTAGACTGTACCCACAGACTCAAACATTCAGGTTTTATTCATCATCAAGTCTTCAAGCATTTTAAACAAGCAAATAAGAAACATTCATTCTGGAAACAAAGGGGCGATGCCCTAGAAATCCAGTCTGATTCTTACAAGCTGCCCCTGTGCTTTGATTATTAGTCATACAGGACAGGAAGAAAGGCTTTTGCACCAACTTCAAGCAATAAGTCAAGTTTTTGCTTTAAATAATAACTATTCAATCAGGAATTATACTCAGTCAATGTTATTTAAGGAAAAAGAAAAGTGGTTGAAAAAGAACCACAGAGAACTATGTAGAACGTTGGGTAAAGCAGGCAGAGAAACAGCCGTTGTGATGACTCACTCTCTCCGTGTTTTAGAATGAAAGAAAGGTCTGAACTTGGGTGTGGCTGAAAGGGAGTAAAAAAGCAAACACAGTACTTCAGTTCCCTACAGTTAATAATGTTTGTTATGTTTTGGACTTTCTTCCTATGTGAGAATAGATGTGATCATATAATAGTTTAATTAGCAATGATTTGTATGATACATTAATATGATCTCTTAAAAAGGAAGAAAAAGTGGGTTTGGTTCTAGACATCCTTCCCTTTTGGTAAACTAACAGAAGAAGCCTTCTTAAAAGGAGGTTAAGTTAGAAAATAAAACCAAAGTAAACATGTCATAGGCAACTAGTCAAGAACGCATTAAGACTAAAATGTTAGATATATGAATTTCCTGTTCTCCAGGACTTGCCATTTAATTCTTGCTGTCTCTACTTCATTTTCAGCTGAGAGAGCATTCACTGGCTTTAACATTTCAATTTCAAAATCTTAACTAGAGTCAATATGTAACTGTGAACCGATATAGTTACCTCCAATTGATCAGTTGTATAACACAGAATTATGCAAGATGCTCTGGTTCAGGGCATCTGCCAAATGCCACAATATACAAAAGTATTAACAATAAGGAGGGAAAGTAGTGGCTTGGTGGTTAAGTTGCTGATCAGAAAATTGTAGGTCCATAAGTCCTGCTTCATTTGCACCAAACAAAACTTTTGGGAATCAGCTTGAGCTTAGATATTTTTGTGAATTGTGTTTTAGGAATATGTGAAATTATGTATCACTTTAGACTGGCGATCCGTCCAGGGTGTACCCCCGCCTCTCGCCCTATGTGTGCTGGAATAGGCGCAGCAGACCTCCGTGACCCCGGATTCGGGAATAAGCGGGTAAGAAAATGAATGAATGTTATCACATGCTAAGGGTAATCAGTAATTATTACATATTTCTGCAGCTTCTTAATTGCAGAAAGTCTCCCTTATACAGTTTGTGTTAATTTTAGAAACTTTGCAGAAACGTGATGTTCTACGTGACATCATGTTTGGAAATGATTCCATTCATTTCTCCTGATCATCAAATTTGAACAAGTCATCACATTATATTACAATACATTTGGAACAGGGCGGCGGGTTGGTGAAGTGGTTAGCACGATCGCCAGGAAGATCCCAGGTTCGATTCCAAGGCCGGAAGTCTTTCTGTACGGAGTTTGCATGTTCTCCCTGTGCTTGCGTGGGTTTCCTCCAACCGTCCAAAAACATGTACATTAAGTTGATTGGTGATTCTAAATTGTCCCTAGCAGTGAATGTGTGTGTGAATGGTTGTTTGTCTATGTGTGGCCCTGCGATGGACTGGCGACCCGTCCCTGACTCTTGCTCTATGTGAGTTGGTATAGACTCTAGGATTCCCTCATGACCCTGAATTGGGTAATAAGCAGGTAAGATGACGAATGAATGAATGAATAAATTTAGAACACAACGGGATTCTAAACACTGCATCATCATCATTAGATATAAAAAGGGTGCGTTATCATTACCATTCTTTTTTTTTTAAAGGCTTTTAATTTGGTTTTCAATTAATTTTAAGATGTATTAGAATTCTGTATATAAATGATGTATTTCATAAAACTGCCATTTTAACCAAGATGTGTTGGTCTTTTAAATATAGATTTTTTTTTAATTGTATTTATTTCCTTTTTAACATCATGGCCACAATCAAAGCTATTTTCATTCAGATTACACTTGCATATTACACACTTGTTCACCTAACACGCATAGTTTTAGATTATAGGAAGAAACCTGAGTTCTCAGAGTAAACCAACTCAAGAACCCAGGACTCAGTATGCATAAAGCAGAATCGTATAGGCCCTGTAAAGGAAAGACGACAGAATTCCTGCAAGACGAGTTACACATGTGACAAGCATTCGGGTAAGACCTTTCTGCAACAGTAAATAACAAAGACTTAAGGCTGTCATTGCCCAATGTGCTGGAGTCTACACTGGTAATCTTATCACTTTTTAGACCATATCCACTATATAGCCCAATGTTTACGAACAAATTTACCAAATTACCAAGCCATACTGCAAAAAAACAACTGGGTCTTCTCCAAAACACACACAGTTGTGTAGATGGTCTCTGTATGTTGTAGCATAGAATTATTCCTTTACTCAAACCACTGTTTTAGCATGACAAAGCCCAAGTGCACAAACCCTAGAGCTCCATAATGGCATGGGTAATGACTAATGAGTCCCAATATGAACATTCCCTAAAAGAAGATAATACATCTAGTAGAAATTCACTTCAAATTCATTTACTTTTTATACTAATGCACTAAAAAGTAATTCATTCATTCAACCAGACATTCACTCCTATGAACAATTTAGAATCACCAATCAACCTAATGTACATGTTTTGTATTGTGGGAGGAAAAACCTGAGTAACCGGAGTAAACCACGCAAGCTTAGAGAGACTAAAAAGTTATTCTCCACTTTCACAGATTGACTCATTCGACCGTATGTGCAGTTGTGTGTGTGTGTGTATTCTGTCAATTACCATTGCAACTCAGACTTTATTACTATTTATATTTCATTTTATTCTAAAACATTAAGCACGTGTCCTTTACACTGTATAGTCTACACATATAGATTTGATTATTTTTACTTAAAATTTTTTTATGTTTTTTTCTAACGGATAATATCAGTGAGAACATTTGGTGCGACAGAAAGAAAATCCGCTAATTTTGTGACGAGGATTTTTTTTAGTAGATGTTAATGTTAGTTTCTAGTTAGTGTGACTTTAGAAAAGTGAACTGCATTAAAAAAAACTTTTTTCTGAAATAATAATTTCCTCTCAAGCAAACTGACTTTTACTGCGTCTTTTAACGCAGCCTTAAACTCGCGTGTTAGCTAGCTAAGCTATTCCTGTTTAGCCGGGAGGACTAGCCAACCTCCCCGCCTTGAGTGTTAGTTAGCCATCATGGTGCCCTGACAGCCGGCTTATTTACCTCCCTTGCAGGGGGTCCTGTGCTGGCTGTGCTGTGCTCGGTAGCCCTCAATCATTTCCCACTCGCCGTTGTCCCGCTTCAGGGGGAAATTCACAGCCAAGACGTGGTTGCAAGGCTTGATAATGTTAAGGATTCCCCGCACTCGGTGCCGTTTCTGCTCGGGCGTCTCTCTGGTCTTCAGGTCTTCCACCAATTTATCCTCGACAATAGCAGCGCCTCGGTCGAAGAAGCCCTCCACCATGCTGAAGAAGTTTGGGTCGTCGTCCTCCTTGGTGGCGGCTTGGCTGTAGCGCTGAAGCCGCATTAGAGACGCCGAGGCCGGCAGAGGAGCGTCGCCGAGTCCCGAGGCCAGAGCGTTGCCTCCTGTCCGGGTAAGGAGCTCTCCCAGGTACCGGTACATTTTTAAGTATGGTTAAAGTTAAACAATGACCTGCAAATGGACTTAGTTCTGGTTCGGTGGGTCACAGAGGAGAGAGAAGAGTCCGGCTTCAACCTCTGAGATCTACAATGAACTGACAGGAAACCATCGAAAGTCTGTCGGTAATTTGGTTAGAAGAGTAAAGCAAACTGAATCCCCACCTCACACTGGGAGGCGCTCCCTGGGATTCCGTCTAAACAAAAAGGAATTTCCCAAATAACACGTATATAAGTAATGAAAAATAGTGCATTTAGAACCTTTAGCTGAATATAGATGAACTGACACTATCACCTAAACAGGTTTTCTTGTTGTTTGTGTATATATATCGGACTTCCTGATGTACCCGGATGTTAGTCTCCGTAGGGCTGAATTAACGTAAATTAGATTAGTGCAGAGTGTCGTAAAAATATACATGAAATAAAATAAAACTAAATAATGGTCGGCGCGGGTTCGATTCCCGGAGTTTGCATGTTCTCCCTTGCGCGGGTTTCCTCCGGGTACTCCGGTTTTCTCCCGGAGTCCAAAAACATGTACATTACGTTGATTGGTGATTCTAAATTGAGTGAATGTGTATAAGTGGTTGCTTGTCTTTGTGTGGCCCTGTGATGGACTGGCGACCTAATTTTTATTATTTTATTGTATATGAGTTAGGGCGGCATGGTGGCACGATAGTAGTTAGCATGATCGCCTCACCACAAGAAGATGCCGGGTTTGATGGCCGGGCCGGGAATCCTTCTGTGCGGAGTTTGCATGTTTTCCTCCGGGTACTCCGGCTTCCACCAACCATGCAAAAACATGTATATTTGCTTGATTGATGATTTCTAAATTTCCCGTAGGAGTGAATGTTCACTGGGATAGGCTCCAGTGGACTCCCATGACCTGGAATTAGGGAATAAGCGGGTAAGTAGATGAATGAATGAGTTACTAATTTCTTCCAGGCAGCTGGAACCAATCGATCTATTTCCCGCTCACATCTTATCTCAACAAATAATTGGACTTCTGACAAAATAGTCAGAGACTTTTGAGATTTATAATCTTTTCAACACAGTTTTTAAATGGTAGTCTTCAACCAGGAAATAAGTATAATGAAAATGGGATGGAAATATTATGTAAAAAGAAAGGGCTTGTAAATCCACAAAGGCATCTGTCACACCTGAACCTTCACCTATGATCATGTATGCAAGCTTTAAGATCTATTTCATATATCAATCATGTTATACAGCAGTATATTATAACCCACAATGCTAAATTAATTTGTTAGAAAACAATGTCAGAACTTTTCTTGCCTTTTGTCTTTTCGAGAGCTGGAATAGGTTCCAGCAGATCCGTGGGTCTATAAAAGAGTAAATCAAACTTTATAAAATAAATAATCATGGTGATTATTTAGTTTTTCTTTGATTTATATCACCAGAGGATTCAAATAGCTTAATTTAGAAAGATTTCATTATTTTTATAATAATGGTGGTGATTTAGTAAGTGAGTAATCAGTGCGTTTGTGTAAAATAAAAGATAAATACAACAATAACACATAAGTACTAAATAATAAAGATGCATTAAATAATATAATTGAGTAAACAAATCTAAATTCACATTTAGTCTTTACAATATAAATTGAGTATAATTGAGAAAACTTTCACTCTATTATTAAACTTTTCAATTAATCTGTAACTCACATGTGGTCTAAACTGTAGTGCACTCAACTATAATCACCATTTGACATAGCACATCCTGCAATGTGTCTCATGAGTTACTGTTTAATAAGATAAACTGATTATTTTGTATACATCTGTTTGAAAGTTGAATCAATAGATGCCTAAAAAGTGAGAATATTACATTATTGAAAGGAGTATCAGTAAAAGTCTATACTTGTAATGGACAGTGGACAAAAGGGAAATCTACAACCACAAAGTGACTTCTTAACGAGTGCACCAGAAAAAAGCATGTAAAATTCACATTAGCCCTTACAGTAAACTTCTGTAATTACACTTCCCATGAAATCATACGAAGTCCCACGTGAGATTCCTGAAACGTGTTTATCCTTCAGCATAAATGTGCCTGCAATGCTACCTCCCTCATACCCATCATGCAATAAATCATCCACATGCTTAAAATAATACTGCTCTGTACTGTTACGTGCTCGCTTGCAGTTATGGGAATTGGCACACTGAATCACATATCCTTTTCACTAAATGAAAGCAACACCGCTACCCAGGTTACATGTGAGGCTCCAGATGTTTTACAGAGGAAAATGTCTTGTGGTTCTTTGGGTGAATTTTACACTTGTTGGCCTTAAAAGGCATCAAATATGCAACAGTACTAGACTTTCATTCAAAAAATAAATATATATAT
>JAOTRA010000032.1:12736828-12746865 GCA_026260255.1 Pseudolaguvia tuberculata
TGTGTGTGTGTGTGTGTGTGTGTGTGTGTGTGTGTGTGTGTGTGTGTGTGTGTGTGTGTGTGTGTGTGGGGTTGTTCAACTGTGTGTGCCCTGCGATAGACTGGCAACCTGTCCAGGGTGTACGCCTACCTCTTACCCTATGTGTGCTGGGATAGGCTCCAGCAAACCCCTGTTACCCTGAATTAGGGAGTAAGTGGGATAGAAAATGAATGAATGAAAATAAAGACATTTGCATTATGTATGCATCCAAACTCTTTTTATCCATTGTTCATCTGTAGTCTGTGCAAATTGGGTTACGGTAGTACAGAATTGTCTCTGTTGTGTCTTATCAATATCCAAAGATGCAGATTACTTTTCACTGGATGTAACTGCAATGTGGATTGTTATTCGGTTGATTCGTTGTGATAAGTTTGAAGTGTTAGCAAGTTTTTAAGCTTTGTCTTTAATAGGTGTCGATTAAATCCCACAATGTTTGCAAGGCCCAGAATGTAATGTGCTGTGGGACTGTAGACAACTGAGGAAAGAAACATTTAGGGGAGAACCCCCTGGGCAAGTCTAATGTAGAGTCTGTACTTTACATTTAGTAACATGCCCAGAAGGAAATGGATGTTGACTAATTCTGCACTATATCTGAAAATAAAAGAAGTGTTCATTTAAATAGATTTCACCCTTTTGGAGTTTTTTTTCTATTGTCAAAGAGTGATAATTATCATCCTTTGATTTAAGAACTTTTAAGTTCTAAAAGCACCGATCAGGAAATTTAGGGAAATGAAGTGTAGTCATTTTTGGAAATGTAAAAGTTAGTGATGCACAGAAACTCATTAAAGAGTTCTGTATTATTTCTGACCATTTTCTGATAATCCATTGTCTCAAAACCACCCAAATGCCCATTTACAAAAGGATGGTGTGCTCATCAGAAAAAAAGGAGGGGGGATTTTGCACTACATTATTTTGATTGTATGTTCTATTTAGTACAGAATAAATATTCTATAACAAGTCCTCTCTATATTTAAAGCGTCTACTGTATAACCTAGACACATTTCGCGCATGATTTTTTTCTTATTCAAGAAAAACATTCAGTTAAATGTTTCATCATTACCTGTATAATGTATAATAAAATCTGGAAAGAAACAAAAAGATTTATAAAGTAGATTTTATGTCTTTAGAAAATAAAAAACCTTTCAGCGGCACGGTGGCATAGAGGTTATTTCCGGGCCAGGGATCTTTCTGTGCTGAGTTTGCATGTTCTCCCTGCGCTTGTGTAGGTTTCCTCCTCGTACTCCGGTTTCCTCCCACAGTCCAAAAACATGCAGATTAGCTTGATTGGTGATTTCTAAATTGCCCATAGGTGTGAATGGTTATTTGTTTTTTTGTGTGGTCCTGTGATGGACTGGCGACGTGTCCAGGGTGTTCCCCTTTGCCTCTCGACTTATGTGCGCTGGGATAGGCACCAGCAGACCCCCGTGACCTCGATTTAGGGAATAAGCGGGTAAGAAGATGAATGAATGAATGAATGAATTCCCAAGTTTTTTTTACTTCATTTTAACACTGTTTCTAGCTGCTGTCGCCTCTGGCTTGCTTAGTTAAGGACTTTTAATTTACCGATAGTTCAACTGAGAGTGTTTTAGTAAGTGTTTTAGTTTAGTGACTATTGTCTTATTTGATTCTTTAAAAATGCTTTGACAAAATATGTATTGTTAAAAAGTGCTCTATGAATAAAAAGTGACTTGACATGACTTATAATTGTAAAATGGTTTAATTATTAAACATTTGACAAATCAACCTTTTTCAGGTTGTATTTTTTAAATCAGGCCAGTTCCACCGTGTCTGGAAAACCCTGGTTCTGTGATACAGCCCTATTTATGTGTCTCTCAACTTCTGACATCAGAGGCTGCACTGAGCTGGTATTCTTGGGGCTTTCCTCTATATTTGTTCACTGCCCTACTTCCTGGAAGTAGCACACGCATGCAAAGGAGGGAGGATTGGAGGGAGAGAGAGGCTGAGTTAGAGAGAGAGAGAGAGAAGCACATTTAGAAAGTGAAACCAACCTTATCCAAAAGCTCATTGTGCCAGAAGGGTTGTCTCTCCATGTTGTTTCTCAGGTACATTAAACGCACAGGACTTTTATATTTGCTTTTGTGTCATGCTGTAGATCAGGTTAGTAAAATGCTGAAAGGCAGAAGGGAGTTTAGAGAAACAGTCATAGCGGTGGGGTTAAAGCTCGGGCCGTATTCTGTGAATCACTGGCATGACTGATCAGGGTATTTTTCTGAGCTTCAGGGAGATTTTGGACTTGAAATCTACCTTCTGATTAACACTTGACCCTGCTTTTCTCACACTACAGCATGGATGAAAGTCAGTACGCCATGAAAATGTTCGACAACGAGGTAAAGCTTTTGATTGTCTTACTTATTTTTTATACTCTGTTTGTATATTTTGGGTGTTAATCTCAAGATGGTTGAAAGAATACGACAGGACTGTCTGGCTTTTAGATAGAAGATAGTGTAAGCTTTTGCATTACCTAAACCAGAGGTGTTACATGAACTTGTTTTGGATTCAGATGGCTGAAAAATTCTGGATAAGCAACTGATGGAATAAGCTACATAAGCTACCTCTATGTGAAACCTCTAGTATATGTAAATTGGTTTTGATTAAATAGATACCTCTCTTTATTTACTCTGTTGAATTATATAACAACATTATTTATTATTATTTATTATTAACTTACACTTGGGTTGCTTAAGACCATCTTTTAGCTTGGACAGGTAACTAACACGTTTCAGGCTCAGAAAAGTACCTGCTTTTGGTGTATATACTGCCATCTACTGGGCTGGCAGTATATGCACCAATCCAGAAAACACAATGATATTAAAGTACTTCATTATATAAATGTAAACAAAGCATTATTTTGTCTTTCTTAAATCCTGTTGATGAATTTTATATATTTATACTTACGTAACAGATGTTTTAATTGGAAGTTGTACTTCTTAGAGCATTAATTAATCGTTGGTTTCATAACCTTTGCATTTGGAATTTGGATGTTCTCCTTGTTCTTGCGTGGGAGAACACTGGGTACTCTGGTTTCCTTCCACATTCCAAACACATATACATTTGGTTTATTGGGTGTGTATGATGGATTAGCGACCTTACTAGGTTGTACCTGCCTTTTGCCCTAAGTGCGCTGGAATAGGCTCCAGCAGACCCCTGTGACCCCGAATTAGCGGGTTAAAAGATATATGAATGAATGCTAGTTTTTTGTCAGTGCCAATGTTGTTGTATTAAAAAACACTCAGCGATAGACGTTAAAGTTCCAATAAGTAAATAAAATTTGATTCCCACCTCCACCAAGCAACCACTGTTGGCCCTTGAACAAGGCCCTTAACCCACAATTGCTCAGTTGTAAAAAGAGAGACCAAATATAAGTCGCTCTGGGTAAGAGCGTCTGCCAAATGCCAAACTGTACCTTCACCTTTTCTTTCTTTTTTTGTGAGAGAGAGAGACAGTTTGGCATTTGTCAGACACTCCTATCTAGAGCGACTTACATTTGGTCTCTTTTTTACAACTGAGCAATTGTGGGTTAAGGGCCTTGCTCAAGGGCCCACAGTGGTTGCTTGGTGGAGGTGTAATTGGAACCCCGGTCTTTCTGATATTAGTCCAACACCTTAACCACTAGGCTACCACTTCCCACCTCTCGCCCTATGTGTGCTGGGATAAGCTCCAGCAGACATCCGTGACCCCTAATTATGGAATAAGCAGGTAGGATGATGTATAAATGAATGAACATTAATTGTCTCTATTACCATAGTGATTGGATGAGCACAATTCGAAACAAAATCCCACCTACTTACCATTGCTTACCGTACATGAGCTACAGCCAGTAAAGCACTTACCATCATAACATCTCATACCAATTGAGAAAACTTGATGTATATCTGAGCATTATCACGCATTCCTTTATGCTGTAGTCTGAGTAACACTGGCATCTGGTTTGTTCTGTACACGTTTTCTAAAACTCCTGTCTTGTCTTTATTAGTTTGTGTTGGACGTCTCCTATCGACAGTTTGAGATTAAAAATGAACCCTATATACCAGAAACAGGTGAGTAAGTCTCTTTAGTGTATTCTGAATCGTTTTGACTCCAATTGCTCAGTTGTACAAAAGAGATCTGGACAAGAGCGTCTGCTAAATGCTGTAAATGTAAAACGTAGGTGTATGATTTTGTTTAGTCCACCAGATTTAATATAAAGTAGATATTATATGTTTATGTTCAGGGAATAGACACAGTCCCAATAATGTATACCATTAGTGATGACTCTAAACAGAGTCAGCTTAACCTGTTCATCCGCTCCATGGCCTGAACTCTGGGTGGTCACTAGACTTGTTCTAAGACTATGTCTTGTGTTACATGACAAGAAAGCAGCCCCTTCCCAAGTGGGATGGACACCGTTTGGCACCGTCTAGCAGACCAGTTTTGTCCTCCAATTGTATATAACGATTAAAGAAGCAATCCCTGGACATCACCACCTGGACATCCAGCGGTTCAGTGACCATAACTTACTGTAGGCTATGTCGCCATGTCGTGTTGGGATAGAGCCGAAGAATACTGATGACAAACATTGCCGTTGCTAAATTTAGCATCTCTATAAACGTACCTTCAGGGGGTTGTAATCATTTGCACCACCATGTAGTACAATCTTTAAAAACCTATGTTGGCTTAAAGCACTGAGTTTACCTGCTATGTCTGGGGCTCCAGCCGATTCCACATGCCTTTACTATGCTAATAACCAAAGTACCTTCAGGATTCTCTGCGGGTACTTCGCTGCAGAGGCAAATCTATTAAGCAAAAATTCTGTGAGTCAAAGTGTGGTGCTCTAATGTGCTAGTAATGTAGCTGTAGCCTTAGCGTTGGCCAATTATGTTCGCTCGTCGTTTTGCCCCACTGTAAAGTTTAATATCTAATATCTTTGTTTTAATCAAACCAAACATGATATTATGAATTCAAATTGTTTCTGTAAATTCTGTAGTAATTGTTAATCAGTGGTGATGATACATTCTTTTTTTTATTTTAGTTCATGGACCTTACTTACAGATAATCGAGGAGCCCAAACAAGTAAGCAATCATGTTCTTCTAATCGGTTTATTTAGGTGATGAAGTCTGGGGTGCACTAGATGTTCTGGCTTATCCCATTGTTAGTATCTTCCTGGAGTTTAGGGGTTTTGTGCACACAGGCATCATGCTGGCATTCTTGGTTCCAATGAAAGAAGTAAATAATGCTACAACATACAAAGTAATTCTGGACAAATTGGTGCAGCCAAATTTATGTTGGTGTGCTGGTTAAATATAATGTACATGATCAAAATTTCAATTCATTAAGTGTACATTACAACAAAAGAACGACCCTGATGGATGGCTATGTTAATCAATATATTACCTTTTAATTTAAAATGAAATCCATGTTTTATAGATGGCTTTTTAAAATGGTTTAAGTGTTCTGTTTTTCCCCCAAAGATGAATAAGTGTAAGACAGACTAACAGAAAATCACGTGGTCTTACATTATTTGTCTTGTGATTATATGGCAATGTTCAAGGGAAATTCCCATCATTTCTTATTATGACTCCCGAGGATCATCTTTAATCATAAAGTACAGCTTCACTTTAACTGTGATACTTTGTGTGTGTTTGTGCAGAGAGGTTTCCGCTTTCGTTATGAGTGTGAGGGTCCATCTCATGGGGGTTTACCAGGTGCATCCAGTGAGAGGAACCGGAGAACGTATCCCACTGTTAAGGTGAAACATACATACGTACTTTTAAATGTTTTATTATAAAAAGTAAAAATTATAGTTTCAATTAATTTTGATAGTTTTCTTTAGAGCTGGTGTATTGTATTGTCTTATGCATCTGTTTTTCTCCTTCTTTAGGTATCTAACTACATAGGTCAAGCTCGGGTGGAGGTGCAGCTCGTTACACACACCGATCCCCCTCGCGTCCATGCCCACAGCCTCGTCGGAAAGCAGTGTAACGAGAACGGAACATGCAGCATAGACGTGGGTCCTACTGACCTTACAGCGCAGTAAGTGTGGATTTAGGAGGAACAGTCTTTGCATAAGCTTTTAAAGTCTTCGGATGTTTGAGTACCTAAGGGTCTTGCTTAGATTGGCAACTTGGTAGTGCGGAGAATCGAAACCCAAAATCTTCCTCATAACAGTCCAATACCTTAACTACTGAGCTGCTTTGGGATGTTAAATCATGACTGACCATGCACTTTGACCCCAGTGTCTGAGCTGGCATCTGCAAAGAAAATGAATTGTTCTGTAATATGTGCCAATAATAAAGCTGTCTTTCTTTCCTTCAGGTTCAGCAATTTAGGTATACTTCATGTCACAAAAAGAGGCGTGGTAGATGTTCTAATGAAGAGGCTAAAGGAAGAGAGAAAGAGAATGAAACAGCCTGGATACCATTTCAGCGGTGAGATACAGCACCATTTTTATGACCAAAAATATTTTTCTGTTTAGAAAAATGTGTTTAGTGAAAACTTGAGCTCATATGCACAGGCTAATTTGAAGTCACTCCGCCATTTTGCATTAAACATCCCATTTGGCAAAGGATTTTTCTGAGCAATTGTGGATTAAGGGTCTTGCTCATGAGCCCACAGTGGTTGCTTGGTGGAGGTGGGATTCAAACCCCGGTCTTTCTGGTATTAGTCCAACACCTCATCCACTAGGCTTCCACTTCCCACTTAAACAATGATTTAAACAATGACAAATTTAGCAAATAACTAAAAGTTTATCTGAACTTCATGACGGAGAAGTTCATACTCTCTTTTCAATTGTACAGATGCAGAAGAGCAGGCTATTGTGCGTGAAGCCAAAGAGCTTGGCAAGAGCATGGACCTGAACATCGTGAGGTTAAAGTTTACCGCTTACCTTCAGGACAGCAATGGAGGATTTAGTAGAGCGTTAAAACCAGTTGTCTCCAACCCTATCTATGACAGCAGTGTGTATTCTTAATTTCTAAATATACTTTTAAATGTTTTTAATCTGTTCTTTAGTCATCAGCTCTTCAATGATATACTTTATTTTCAGAATCTCCAAATGCATCTAATCTCAAAATCTCACGCATGGACAAGACTTGTGGCTCGGTGATAGGAGGGGACGAGATCTTTCTGCTATGTGACAAAGTGCAAAAAGGTATAAGTGTGATGCCTTTTTGTATAACATTGACTGAGTAAAATGGTTGGGCAGTGGTTAAGATGTTGAAAGATCAGAGTTTGATCTTTAGCATCATCTAATTACCACTGCTGGGCCCCTTAGCAAGGCCTTTAACTCTCAATTCCTCAGTCCTATGAAATACACTCTATAGTGCCAAAAATCTCTGGACACCTGGCCATCTGGATTCATGTGTGGTTTTTTTGAAACATCTTATTCCAGGTTTTCTGTCCAAATTGCTGTTTGATTAAAGTCCAACTATTCTATTAAAAAATGTACAATTTGCAGCTTGAATTTGTGTTTATTTAGCTACAGCCGTATTATTAACATTAGATTCTAAGGTCAAGTAAGGAGGTCTGGAATGTAGCTGATGTTCCAGTTCCTCCCAAAGGGGTAAGATCAGGAATCAAGTGCTGGACACTCAAGGTTTGGAGTGTTAACCAATCATAACCCAGCATGTGATAATAGAGCTCAAGAGCTTTGTGCTTGGGTTTATTGTCATGCTGGAACAGTGTTGGAGTCTCTTAGTTCCAGTGAAGAAGAAGAATAATGCTACAACCTGCAAAAACGTTCTAGACAATGTTTGTAGAATCACATATGGATCTGATGGTCCAGTCACCACAAACGTTTGGCAATATATTGCACATTTAAGAGTATCTGTCAAATGCCACAAGTATATATTTTAAAATGTGCTTTTAGATGATATTGAGATCCGTTTCTACGAGGAGGATGAGGAGGGAGGGTGGGAAGCATATGGAGATTTCTCTCCCACTGATGTACACAAACAGGTACATTTAACAATTTATATTTTTAATGTAATAGTACAGAAGTCAATCGTATCTTAATTGTGCATGAACTTTTAGGTGTTTTTTTTTTTTCTGTGTTATTTATATTTGTGTATATATAATTTACACATTGTTTCTTCAACCTGTTCCAGTACGCCATTGTTTTCAAAACGCCACCCTATCACAAAGACATCGAACGACCCGTCACTGTCTTTCTGCAACTAAAGAGGAAGAAGGGTGGGGACTGCAGTGAACCAAAACAGTTTACTTACATCCCACAATATCCAGGTCAGTCTAGATATCTAATTTTATTCATGAATGCCTGTTATGTTATTGCCTCAAAGTGTTTCATTATAGAATGTTCATCATTTAGTAATAAGACTGTAAACATTGTGTCGCTAGATAAAGAGGAGGTTCAGCGGAAGAGGATAAAATCTCTTCCACAGCCATATGACCATTGGCCAGGGCCACAGGGTGGAGCAGGAGGTCTGGGCAGAGGAGCTGGGGGTTTCGGAGGTCCTGGAGGAGGCAGTGGAATACAGGGCGGAGGTAAATTTAATACCCTATGGATAACTTCGCGATCGGATTGATTTTTTATTTATTTTTTCTTAATTTGTTTGACTGCCTACATTTACAAACTCTGCATCATATATATGTAAAGTCAGCAGCTAGCATCAGTAACAGACTTAAGAGGCTAATCTCAACTTTTCCCTGTACTTTTGTAAAAAAAAAAAAAAAAAAGGAATTAATTCTCCATTTTTCCTGTTACATTTTTCCAAAGACGAAATTTGTTTTTACCTTCTGGTGATGTAAAAAGAGTAAACCACGATGCATGTGGCCTCCAATTCTCCATTTTTTTTTTAATTTACAAAAGGTATCAACAAAAAAGGATAGAAATGCTCAGTTAAGTTGACCCAGGTTCGATTCCAGTCCCTCCCCCGTTATCTCTCTCTGTCCTATCAATAAATCTAAAAATGCTTATTGTATTTCACCAGGGTATCAATTTAATCATTTGGATGGGACCGGCTTTTATAGTGGCAGATGTGATGGGTTTGCAAGAGGCACACAGATGGCAAGGTCTGTTTCACAGCCAGAAAAAGCCCAGGAACAACAGCAGCATCAAGAGATGCCCACCAGCTTAACTGCACAGCAACAGCTCCTTCAAATTGGTGAGCATCACATCAATAGCTGTAGTCTTTCGGTTCATGTTGGGTTTTATCTAACCTGCATCATTTTCAGCCTCAAACCTACAGAGGAGGTCTACCGCAGCAGCCAAGCACAGTGCTAAGGTGCTGCTGGACTACTGTTGCACAGGGGATATTCGCTTCCTCCTAGCCATGCACAGACAACTTTGTGGTGTCCAGGATGAAAACGGAGACACGTGAGTCTTTATTATAGGGATTTTTGGAGTGTGTTATGTAACAACTTCACACTAGAGATTTCAAGAACTTTGTTCAAATGTTTTAATGTTCTGTGACCAGAGTCTTAATGCATTTGCTTGTTTTCCAGGCCCTTACATTTGGCTATTATCCACCAACAGCCTGCAGTGGCCACCAAGCTCATTCAGACCATCATAAACACTCCTCAATTCAAATTCATCAACAAGATCAACCAACTCAGCCAGGTAATTACCGCACTGTTCTGCACATTAGTCTTCACCTATAGGTAGAGACCTCTGATTGGCTATTTGCACTACCGTTTACAGCGGGTAAATGGAGTCCGAAAGTACACACGCATGTAGTTTTGACTGTGATTGTTATCATTGGGTCCGATTTTGATAAATCAGTGATTTATGTAAAGCACTTTGAGAAGTTACTTATAAAGGCGATGTATAAAAACCAAAATGTATTATTATTATACTATTATACATTCATTCATTCATCTTCTAACCCGCTTATTCCCGAATTCGGGGTCACGGGGGTCTGCTCGCCTATCCCAGCAGGCCGATATCCTATAGGGCGAGAGGCAGAGGTACACCCTGGACGGGTCGCCAGTCCATCTCAGGGCCACACATAGACAACCATTCACACACACATTCACTCCTATG
>JAOTRA010000032.1:12761373-12771595 GCA_026260255.1 Pseudolaguvia tuberculata
ACACACACACACACACACACACACACACACACACACACACACACACACACACACACACACACACACACACAAGTGAGCACATGCTATCAGAGTAATCAAACCCTCAGCTTCTACACATTCTTTATCAAGTCATTTTCTTGTTGCTGTATTATATTGTCATGTTTTACATATTGTTCTATATTGTATTCCACAGTGTCATCATGTCATCCTCTGATCATTCGTGTCAAGAGAATGACATTTCAGACCATTTTAACAAAAATGCATTTGTCTTACAATTAACTGTTACTTATACATCGTCAATCGACGCAAGGGCATCTCTGTCTGACTATCCATTACATCTTAAAATTTCATGCTGTCATATGATCAGGAGATACTTAGAAGGACTAAGGCTAATGTCCATTTCCACATACATGAACACACATCAAAGGCAAACTCTGTTGCACTCAAAAAGAACAAGAACTTCTGATAACATACCAGCAACCTAAATGTTCTTAGATACATACCCACCAGATACAGTACAATAAAAATAATGTCTTTCACCCCCATCATAATAAAAAAAATACAAGCAAAACCCAGCCATTAGGGTTGCACAAGAAAGGAATGCACAATTCTTAGTGCTGGTCCCAATCCGATGGAAATTGGGCTACTGAATTTGGCCAAAGGAAGAGAAGGAAAGGAGGAAGATGTTTACAGAGACGGCAGGCGAAGGAGAAGTGGTAGATTTTGCTAAAAAGGATGGAGATGGTAGTGGTGAACACATATTTTAAGAAGAAGGAAGAGCATAGGGTGACATATAAGTGTAGAAGAAGTTGCACACAGGTGGACTATATTTTGTGCAGGAGTGGTAACCTGAAAGAGATTGGAGACTGTGTAGCTAAACAGCATCATATGGTAGTTTGTAGGATGGCTTTGGAGGTTAGGAAGAAGAGGAAGAAACAGAAAAGAGAATAAGATGGTGGAAGCTGAAGGAGGAAGACTGTAGTGTAAGATTCAGGGAGGAGGTCTATTAAGAGGATGAAGAGTGGAAAGGCGGTTGGATCAGATGACATTCCAGTAGAAGCGTGGAGATGTTTAGGAGAGATGGCAGTGGAGTTTCTGGCTAAATTGTTTAACAGGATTTTGAAAGGTGAGAGGATGCCTGAGGAATGGAGAAGGAGTGTTCTCGTACTGATTTTTAAGAATAAGGGAGAATAAGGGGGAATCAAGTTGATGAGTCACACCATGAAGTTATGGGAAAGAGTAGTGGAAGCTGAGGGTAGAGGTGCCCATCTGTGAGCAACAGTATGGTTTCATGCCAAGGAAGAGTACCACAGATGCAATCTTTGCTTTGGGGATGTTGATGGAGAAGTATAGAGAAGGCCAGAAGGAGTTAAATTGTGTGTTTGTGGATCTGGAGAAAGCGTATGACAGGGTTTCAAAAGAGGAGTTGTGGTATTGTATGAGGAAGTCAGATGTAACAGAGAAGTATGTGAGGGTGGTGCAGGACATGTATGAAGGCAGTGTGACAGCAGTGAGGTGTGCGGTAGGAGTGTCGAACTGGTTCAAGGTGAAGGTGGGATCATCTCTGAGCTCTTTTTTGTTTGCAGTGGTGATGGACAGGTTGACAGATGAGGTCAGATGGGAGTTTCCATGAATGATGATGTTTGCAGATAATACTGTGATTTGTGGTGAGAATAGGGAGCAAGTTGAAAAGAATCTGGAGAGGTGGAGGTACATGCCAGAAAGAAAGGAAAAGAAAGTCAGTAGTAGTAAGTAAGACAGAGTACATGTGTGTGAATGAGAGGGAAGGCAATGGAGTGGTGAGTTTCAGAGAGGAGAGGTAGCGAAGGTGGAGGAGTTAAAATAGCTGGGTTCAACAGTGTAAAGTAATATAGAGTTTATTAGAGAAGGTAGGGTTCAGGTAGAGTGGAGAATCAAGAATTTCATTTCCAGCATCACAAATATGCCACTGTTGGGTTCCTCGATGCAAAAGTCAATTAGATGTAAGTCACCATGTGTCTGGATACGCATGTTACATAAACTGAAAGAAGGAGAACGTGAGCAATGATTTGTCCTATAAGGCTGAATGAAGGCTCTAGACGTACTGTAAGCCAGATTGAAGTGGCATGGTTTTCTTCTCTCATTTGTGCTATTACAAAGTTCACAGTTGACTGTATGTGAAAATCATGGGCATGAAAATATATCTGACTTGTGATATAACAGAAGCATTAACAGAACAGTTGGGATATGCTCATTAATAAATGGTTACAGCTGTCCATTTAGCAGTGTGAGGTAGTGTGTGTGTATATGTGTGTATAAGCGTTCACCCACCTTGAGCAGGACTTTAGGGAAATTCCGGCCATCATTTAACCCATCCAGGTTGCTTATGAACTGCACACATGACATTCTTTTCCCCACATTCTGAATAGGACAAAGAGAAAGAGAGAGAGAGAGAGAGAGAGAGAGAGAGAGAGAGAGAGAGAGAGAGAGAGAGAGAGAGAGAGAGTTTGACACATTTATAGTCTCTCGGTGAGGAAGAGGATATTTATTACACCTTTACTGTGATGGCCTTTACTCACATGTCCGTGCAGGTCTGTGTTTAGTAGCATTAAAGCACAGGTCAGAGTGTGCACACTGTCTAAAAATCAAACAAACAGCATGAGAACTAACAGCGCGATGGCATTGGCACTTGTTTCAGTGCCAGCTAGCTTTCGCACCCACACAGCAGTTGTTGGGGGGGTTTTTTTTACCTAAATTTGGTAAAGCGTTGGGATTACACTGCAGGTATCTTCTGGAGAAATGGAACAACACTCGTTCTCTCTCCTGCGTCTCACCAATAAGGGCAAACTCTCTCAGGAAAACCCTGGGGAAAAAAACACTCATCACCATATTCTGCATAGAGACTGAGATATAAAAGTAATTACAATAATTTAAATTAAAAAATATACATTTTATTTATGTAACCAGAGGAGAGAAAACAGTTTTTGTTGTGTAACATCTCAGCCTGGAAAAAATGTGGGGAAAAACACATGGCAAAAGAGGCATAGAAATATAAGTAACCTCTTGTTGTTATGAGGCTCTAAACTCTTAATAGACATACCTAAATATACAATTATGGCCATATCATAAGTATAAATGTAACGATGACAACTTTATTATTCTGTGCAAATGGGTTAACTCAGAAAAACACCTCTAATTAACAAAAATGAACCTTATTTTACAAACCCGATTCCAGAAAAGTTGGGACCCTGTACAAATTGTGAATAAAAACAGAATGCAACAATGTGGAAGTTTCCAATTTCAATATTTTATTCAGAATACACCATCGATGACATATGAAATGTTTAAACTGAGAAAATGTAAGGGAAAATAAGTTAATTTTAAATTTCATGGCATCAACACATCTCAAAAAAGTTGGGACAAGGCCATTTGTACCACTGTGTGGAATCCCCTCTTCTTCACAGTCTGCAAATGTTTGGGGACTGAGGAGACCAGTTGCTCAAGTTTAGGAATAGGAATGTTCTCCCATTCTCGTCTAATACAGGCTTCTAGTTGTTCAACTGTCTTAGGTTTTCTTTTTTGCATCTTCCTCTATGGCTGAAAAATCTGGACTGCAGGCTGGCCATTTCAGTACCCGGATCCTTCTCCTACGCAACCATGATGTTATAATTAATGCAGTATGTGGTCTGGCATTGTCATGTTGCATTTACAGCATATGGATATATAGCATATGTTGTTGGATATACCTTTCTGCATTGATGGTGCCTTTCCTTATTTGTAAGCTGCCAGTAACACAAACACTCATGCGACACCATACCATCAGAGATGCAGGTTTCTGAACCAAGCACTGATAACAACTTGGGTTGTCTTTGTCCTTTTTAGTCCAGGTGACATGGCGTCCCAGTTTCCCAAAAAGAACTTCAAATTTTGATTCGTCTGACCACAGAACAGTTTTCCACTTTGCCACAGTCCATTTTAAATGAGCCTTAGCTCAGAGAAAACCCCTGCGCTTCTGGATCATGTTTAGCTATGGCTTCTTTTTTGACCTATAGAGTTTTAGCTGGCAGCTGCAAATGGCACAGTAGATTGTGTTCACTGACAATGTTTTCTGAAAGTATTCCTGAGCCCAAGTTATGATTTCCATTACAGTAGCATTCCTGTATATGATGCGGAATTGGTGATCCTCTTCCCTTCTTGACTTCTGAGAGACAGTTCCACTCTGAGAGGTTCTTTTTATTGGTCCTCCAGCTGATTCTTATATGTACATTTAACTTTTCAGGACTCTTACTGCTACCTGTCCCGACATTTTTGGAATGTGTAGCTCTCATGAAATCCAAAATGAGCCAATATTACTCTTGACATTTCAAAATGTATCCCTTTCAACATTTGATATGTTATCTATATTTTATTCTGAATAAATTAATGCAATTTGAAATTTCCACATCATTGCATTCTGTTTTTATACAATATGTACAGTGTCCAAACTTTTTTGGAATCAGGTTTATATAAACCAGTAATATATTCCAGTTATTCCGATACACATGTGCACATTTTTATGTTTAAATGTGTGTATTCGTACCTCAGGGCCTGATCCACATTCATGCCTGTGAAGTTGAAATAACTCAAGTACTCTTCTGCCACCATCCTACTAAAATTGTTACTACACAAAGACAGAGAAAAACAAGGGTCACGTGTTGATTTTGCATTTTGGAATAAATCCAATTTGGCATAAAACACTCATGTGCACATGGTCGTCACTTGTTTACACACTTGTTTTTCTTAGATACACAGAGAAAGAAGAGAGGAAGGAAGGAAAGAGGAACGGAAGGAAGGAAGGAAGGAAGGAAGGAAGGAAGGAAGGAAGGAAGGAAGGAAGGAAGGAAGGAAGGAAGGAAGGAAAAAAAATACTTTTTGTTTAAGTGCTTTGCAATGTCTGATCTCCTGAAGCCGTCCAGGTTGTAGAGGCGTTTAGCCAGTAGTTTGGCGGTTCGTAGGTCAGCCTTGCCACCATTGTAAATGTTGTCATTTCCACCCAGTGGCAATCGCTGGGCCAGCACATGGTCAGATTGCATGACAAGTCCTGATGTTCGTTCCCTAGGGATACAAACAATCTAGGTTTTATCAGTTTTAACAAAACTCTGTGTAATTTGTTGTAAACACACAACCCTGCAATCCTGTTATTTATTGAAATTGATTGCTTATTTCGTTAGGGGATGTTTTATTTGGAAATAAATACAGTATATTCATATCGTTGACTACAGTAATCTGACCATAAAAACCCACTATTATTCTTCCTGTCATACTGATAAAATTATGGTAGAAATGCAAATTCATTCATTCATTCATCCATCTTTTTACCCGCTTATTCCCTAATTCAGGGTCACGGGGGTCTGCTGGAGTCTATCCCAGCGCACATGAGCTAGAAGCAGGGGTACACCCTAGACAGGTCACCAGTTCAGGGCAAACATAGACAAACAACCACACACACACACACACATATTCACTCTTATGGGCAATTTAGAATCACCAATCAACCTAATGTACATGTTTTTGGACTGCGGGGGAAAACAGGAGTAAAGGAGAAACCCTTGCAAGCGCGGAAAGAACAAACTCTGCACAGAAAGATTACTAACTTGGGAATCGAACACAAGACCTTCTTGTTGTGAGGCAACCGTGTTAATCACTACGCCACCACACCGCCTAGTATTAAGTTGAGTGCTAAAAAATATATTTCATTGAAAACTAATAATAATATTAGCAACAACACACAACCCTCTTTCATATGATAGAGCAGCAGTGGTGACACTGGGTGACACATATTTATCAATAAGGTGTGGACACAAAACATTAATGTTAGGCTAAAAGTTAAATATCTAAATACTTGGCCATTAGGTACTAAACAGTGTTCATACAATACTATAATGACTATTAATTCCTGTCACTATTACTAAATAGATGAGATGAGAGATGAGATTTATGGACAAAATATAATAATGAATAAGCAAAAATGATTTTTATTTAAGCATAATATTATAAAATTTTTATAACTAGCTTGTCAATTAAGCCGTTGCTTAACATATTTGTAAAGAATTATTTAATAATTTGAACTTATTAGACCGCCTAGGATGCCTTCTACAAGATGTTTGGTACCAAATACATCACAAAAATAGGTCCCTTACCTTAAAAACACCATGTCACCTCTGGATGCTAAGCTAGATATGTAAATGTATCTCTAATGTGTTGCTACTTCTTTAATGATACACACTAAGACAACAATGCACTAAAGTGTAACTGAATGCTTCTAATCTGTCCTTGGTCCATTTATAAGAAGTAAAAGCAGAACGACAGAAGGAGGAGTCTCAAAAAAAAGAACCAGATGGGGAGGCAGTATGTTTACTCTTAAAACAATTGGTATGTTGTCCTCTTTTCAAAGCAGACTAAATATTTTTTTAGGGTGTGGCGACTGGAATATCAGGACTTTCATAGTATCATTATATACAAATGATTCACTATACTTGCTAAAAATAGACAGAACCTAAAGGTGAACATTCTTGAACTGGTCTGGGAGAATTATTTTGCGGTCCCTCTTTCATTAAAAAAATCTCTTCTACAAACACATTCCTCAGCCACCCAGGAGTTCTTTAAACACCCACACAAACTTGGGCTAGTCTGAAAGCAGGGATGGCTGTACTAGTCTAATTTGATGTCAATAAATCGTTCTGTCTCTAAGCAGAAATGATCAGTATTTTCTGGAATAGCTAATATAAATTTGGTATAAGAGTTAAGCCCTATCCTAATCAGGCTAAGAAAAAAAATCAAAACCCATTCCCTGCCTCTTCCCTATTACGAGATGTATGATCCCTACGTGGTGTCAATCAACTCTTAACACACTGCACTAACATTGGAAAAACTCTGTTAGTGAGCTCTGCATAAGTAACAGACACATCAGCAAGCAAATATCAACCTCATGCAAATGATATGTTAACATTGCAGAATGGAGACTAGCACATAACTTCTTCTTATTTGCACTAAATCCATTTTGTAGATCTGCATTAACCTTTTCTTAGTGGGCAGTGAGCACCTTAAGGCACTGAGTTGTTGTTAGTTGCCACCGTCGCTCCCGGCTTGCTCGAACTGTCAGTTTTCTCTATTTACAGTTTGGCATTTAGCAGACGCCCTTATCCAGAGCGACTTACAATTGGTCTCTTTTTAACAACTGAGCAATTGTGGTTTAAGGGCCTTGCTCAAGGGACCACAGTTGTTGCTTGGTGGAGGTGGGATTCGAACCCTGGTCTTTCTGGTATTAGTCCAACACCTTAACCACAAGGCTTCCCAATAATTAATTAAATTATCTCTTTTATTATGTACAGCTGCTTTGAGACAATGTCCATTGTAAAACAGCGATATACAAATAAAATCGAATTGAATTGAATTATTGGGAGACAAGGAAGACTTGTTTCAAACCCCACTACCATGAAAGTAGTCGGGTTCGGGTTCAAGCACTACTTAGTCTACCACTGTTGAGTCCTTGAGCAACCCTTAACCTTTGCCCAATCGAACCCGAGAACTTCTTTCTGTTAGATGACAATGTTAAACACTACGACACAATACTGCCCAAAAGGAAAATGTAATTATTGGAAAAGATAATAGTAAGTTTGTGTGGCGCGGTGGTGTAGTTGTTATTATGGATGCCTCACAGCAAGACGGTACCTGGGCAAGATTGCAAATAGAAGTGTTGTTAAGTGTGTTTGGTTGTTTGCAAGTTTGATAGACTCGTGACCTGTGCAGGATGTAATAACAGCTGGGATAGACTTCAACAGATCCCAATGACACTGATTAGAAAGAACCAGATATAGAAAATGGATGGATGACTGAATGGCTGGATGGATAGATGAATGGATGGTTGGATAGATGTTCAAGTTCAAATGAATCTGTAGGTTAAAAACTGCCTACATAATAATATTTCTTTCATTGGCAAAGACAGATGAAGTACAACCAGAACTAGCATCCAGCAAGCATCAAGCATCCCTTGACTTATATTCTTAAGAGTTCCTTTAATTCAGCGAATCTCTACTCACCGATAAACATCCGGCAAAGAAGTATACATGTAGCGATCATCCAAAGCCCCGCCTCCCCAGCAAAGCACATAGCAAGCCATCTCAGCAAACCCTGACTTCCTGACATCCAGCTTAATCTCCTGATAAGATCCTTAACCAGCACAGAACTCAAAGCCCATCATCCTCCTCTTTGGCTTGTGATCCATGCAAAAGAACTAATCTTACAGTTAAGTCCTAAGCAGCGTACATACTGGTAAAACAAATGATAAAAGAAAGAAAAAACTAATTTGTTTTCTTTAAACTTCCTCCCTGTTTATTAGTCTATTTGGATGTATCCCAGACTGCGTTCTGTATTTTAGTTTGCTTGGTTGTGTATAGTTCTCTGCCTGTGTACTTCTCATCTGCTGGGCTATTTTCTGCTGCTGGATGTGATATGTGTTTCCTTTCGCTATGCAACAATTCAACCCCTTTCCCTCCTTCTTTTCCTTTCTTTGTTACTGCCTCATGTCCCTCCTTTTTCTCAGCCCCTTCTTAGTAAACTTCTTTGTCTCTGTAGAATCTGACCTGGATTTGAGAGAAAAAAACCTTACAACTGAAAGCAGAGATATACAAACAGAAGTGAACACCCTGATTTTTCAGTTTCAGTCAAAGAAAATTAAAATAAACTGGAGCTTTGGAAGATTGGTCCAGTGTTCTCTCCTATTTAAAACCCTGAAATGACATGAACTTATTTCAATCTCCCTGGAGACAAAGGACACCGGACAGGAAAAGGACCTCTACGGAGGTGCCAGGTGTCAAAGCAAATGAGGTTTGATTTCAGTTTTTCTTGGCAATTCGTAAATAATAGTTTGTCATATAATAAAGTTACACCTCCTTTCCCAACTCTCCAGAAGAACAGGGAGTTTTGTTTAAGCAACATATGCTGTGTATATAATTCCTGTGACAATTTTGGCTGAAATTTATAGCTAAGTATATTTTGACTTAAGCACTGTACCCAAACCTAATGTATATGTTTTTGGACTGTAGAAAACGGCATACCCTGAGGAAAACCACACAAGTGCTGGAGGGAACATGAAATAGAAAGGTTTACAAATCAAAACACGCCTTCATTGGCAGCATACACAGATGTAAATCTGGTAATAAATTTAGGTACTTGGTACAATATATCTTCTTCCGAATTATTTTTAGATTTATGAATATTTATATTTGTTATTCTGAGCAGTTCATTTATATTCATGTCAACTATTATTTACTGTTAACTTTATTATTCCATTTAAATGAACAATTTAAATGAACAATATTCTAAAGGCACAATGAGCTCAAATAGTTTAAAAGAAAGTCTCGATTCAAGGCTGTTAATTTGCTGTGAAAGAATAACATTTTCATTCATTCATTCATTCATTCATTCATTCATCTTCTTACCCGCTTATTCCCTAATTCAGGGGTCACGTGGGCCTGCTGGCACCTATCCCAGTACACATAGGGCGAGAGGCAGGGGGTACACCCTGGACGGGTCGCCAGTCCATCTCAGGGCAACACGTAGACAAACAACCATTTCCACACACATTCACTCCTATGGATAATTTACAATCACCAATCCACCTAATCTGCATGCTTTTGGGCAGTGGGAGGAAACCGGAGTACCCAGAGGAAACTCATGCAAGCGCTGTGAGAACATTCCGCACAGAAAGATCCTTGGCCTGGGAATCGAACCTGGAACCTTCTTGTTGTGAGGCGACCGTGTTATCCACTTCGCAACTGCGCCGCCCAGAATAACATTTTCCTTTCTTTAAAACCGTGAAGAAATATCAGTTCTTACATTTAATAAATTCATCATGCAGGGTGGTCTTGTGTTTGTTCAGCAATGTCTGAGCAATATCTAACTGATAACTGCTCACATTCGATTGCATCAAAGTAAACCCCACCTGCCCACATGACTTTATCATTCTGTAGAATATTAATCTCACACATAGTCTCATTTAGATACTTTGTGCATTTTTATAGTTAGCTTGACTTATTTATTTCCATTTAAAACATTTAAATTCACATGACACATTGTATAGCGTTATATCCAGGGTAAAATAAAACATAGAGGTTATAATGATCAAATCAGGCATTTCAGTGTTAGTCCCCTTTAGGTAAAGGAGCAGATCTGGGGGACTCATAGATATTGAGTATTATGGTGA
>JAOTRA010000032.1:12771695-12783485 GCA_026260255.1 Pseudolaguvia tuberculata
AATTGTAGTTGTAATGCTCGGAAAGAGAGAGAGAGAGAGAGAGAGAGAGAGAGAGAGAGAGAGAGAGAGAGAGAGAGAGAGAGAGAGAGAGAGGATTAAGCAGAAATAAATAGCAAGATGACCACTGTACCCAAGATAGGAGGATAGGCAACCTGTCCTGTCATTATAAAAAGTTAAAGAGGAAAGAGTGAAAGAGGTGACATGAGAAACCAATAGTCCACAGAAAGGTGACTCTCATGCAGGTGAACTCATGCAGCAACACTTTTGTTACCAGGTCTCCTACCAAGTGCTAAAGTTCTTACTCTTAGTCACGAAACTGAATATATACACCAAAATGTATTTTTGATAAATCTCAATGTATGTTTGACCAAAACTGTGTCTACTTCAAGCAACAAATGCACACAATGTTCTAAGATATCTGTACATAATATATTATTAATAATAATTCCTCTGTGCAGATCCGCTCCAAGGCATGAGGCTATAAGCTGATTAAGCCGCTTCTCATGGCCCCCATCACCAGCCATGGGCGAAATGAAACTTTTGGAGGGCGAAATTAAACTTTATAATCTATGTAATGTCTTGTTCACTTTATTATGTAATAATATTGACATCATATCAATATGCAATACAGCTAAATGTGATAACAAATGTATTAATTTTTGAATGGGAGAATAATTAAGTAATTGACAATAATTATTCATATTGTTGGACTGGGCAGCGCGGTGGCATAGTGGTTAGCATGGTCGGTTCACAACAAGAAGGGCCCAGGTCATGGATCCTTCAGTGCATGTTCTCTCTGCGCTTCAATGGATTTCTTCCAAGTAATAAATGATTCTGAGCATAAACAGCAATTCAGGAGATGTTAGAGAAAGAATCGCAATGAATCATTCAAATTTTCTCCACCCCTAATGTTCAAATCTTATATCCACATTATTACAGAAATTAACAAAATATGGAAAAACAGAATGTATGAAATAGTAAACAGATTTTATTTTACTTTATTAAATAAATATCTTCTTCTCCTCCTGCTCTTCTCCACACTACCCTGTCCTCTACATTTGCCTCTTTTACCCCGACTACCTGCATATCTTCCCGCACCACATCCATAAACCTCCTCTTTGGTCTTCCTCTTTTCCTCCTGCCCGGAACCTCCATCCTCAGCATTCTTCTACCAATATACTGCATGTCCCTCCTCTACACATGTCCAAACCATCTCAACCTAGTGTCCCTCATCTTGTCTCCAAAGCATCTGTCCATCCTCGTCACTTTCAATGAAAATCTCAACATCTTATTAAAAAAAATCTAATAATATACATGTAAGTATCATGGCCTAGGATAAAGAAAGCTGGATAAAATGCCTGGCCGTCCCAGCTTGGACTGTTGCCCCGTGACCTGGTCTTGTATAAGTAGTCAGAAGATGAATGAATGAATGAATGAATGAATGAATTGTACTATTGATATGTATCTAATGATATGTATCCACAGAAAAGTTTAATGTAATAATACAAATAAATTTCTTAAATGTGTTAAACACATTTCTTTAATTTGTTTGTTCTAGTGTAATAGTTGTAGATGTTTAACACAATGTTTTGCATTACTTGGTTAATTTGTGTGATCGGTGCCGCAAGCGTGTCAATTTAATAAATTTATTCTAAAAACTTTTCCACAGCTCTGACTTCCGCCCAAACAGACCAAGCGATAAACGAGAACAATATACATGACCTCTCGCGAGATTTACAGTAATCTAGGTTGCCACATTGTGATAAATTCTCTAAAGTGGATAATGTTAACAAACCTTTGTTTTTCTTTGTTTTAATCAACAGAAAACTTTAACATTATGAACCTATGAAACATTACTAAAACTTAAATAAACGAACTATTATATAATTAATATAATAACTTTATCTAATTTAATTGATTGACAATGTAATTGATTGACAATACACGGGGTTATAAATATATTATATACACGATATCACAGAACAAATATACATTAAAATTGAATTCCCTTTAGTTTTACAACTGGAATCTTTACAGGTGTAAAAAAAAAAATACGCAGAATAGTGTGCTGTCGTTTAATAGGAAATAACATGTGTAATATTAAATGTAACTATAAACGGATTAAAACATTAACGTGCGAATATATTATAAACTGTTGGATTACATCACAAAATTCGTTCATTATGTCCGCATGACACAAACGGATTGTTTTGTTTGTTTGTTTTGCGGAGTAGCCTGATCTGGCAACCGCGTTCTGCTCGACGGTTTGTTCACTACTGTTCACTACCTGTGGGGACAGGAAAGGTTTCAGTCTGTAACCAACAGCAGGTATTGATTAATATATTTTAAATACATTTATACGCTTCGGGTTTATGTGGGTTTTGTTTTATTAATCACGTCTAGACACTAAAAACGTCGTGTGAACCAACGAAAGTGTTATTTCTGTCGAATTTTCTGTCCAGTTCGGTCCAGTTTGCTATGCTAGCGTAAATTCGCTGGTTGCTAGCATACTAGCTAACTACTTCCTGTGAGCACACGATTATAGTTTTATGGCAACAACTTTAACTAACTAGCGGCGAATTTGGATGTGTTTGAAAATGAACGCAGAAATACTTCACGTTAATTGGGTTGAGGCAAATTAATCACAAAGTAGTAAAAGTTCTCTTTTTCAGTATTTATTTATCTGAAAGTGAAAATTAACTAGCAGTTAGTTAACTAGCTAACACTTAAACTTTTATTATTAATATAAAATCCTAAAATATTCATTCATCTTCATACCCGCTTATTCCCTAATTCTGGGTCACGGGTTCTGCTGGAGTCTATCCCAGCGCACATAAGACGAGTACACTCTGGACAGGTCGCCAGTCCATCACAAGGCCACACATGACGAACAACCACTCACACATGGACAATTTAGAATCACCAATCAACCTAATGTACATGTTTTTGGACTGTGGGAGGAAACCGGAATACCCGGACCTTCTTATTGTGAGGCGACAGTGCTAACCCCTACGCTGCAGGATTAATGTATAATCTTTATTAGTTGCATGTAAACCTCAACAATATTAATATGTAATCCTAAAATGGATGTTGCATGTAAAAAGATAGTTAATATGTAATCAGCAAATATTACTTAAAATAGAAACCTAAAAAAGTGTTCATATTGAATTCTTTAATATTAATTAAATAGAAATATTAATAATAATATTGTTAATACATAACCCTAAAATATAAGTGTTGATGTATCATCCAAAGCTAGTAGTTGCTTATAAACATTTTCTCGTGATTAAGATTTTCCTTCCCTAATATTGGTTGATTTGTTTGTGTTTATTTCAGTGATTTGAGCTCAGGTGTTAAAATGTCTCACAGCGATGAGGGATACGTGGTGCGCATCCGTGGCTTACCCTGGTCCTGCACCAAGGAGGAAGTGTCCTCGTTTTTTTCTGGTAAACGTCTTTGAAATCATGCCATTGTATAGAAAAAATCCAGATTAAAGATTCTGAGTTTAGACCAGACCGCTGCCTTTGCTAGACTGTGAGCAAGTCTATTCACCTGTATAAATAAGTTAAATGTGAGCAACTAAGACGTTAATGATGCAAAACAGTATGTAAAATAAACTGGTAAATAAACACATTTCCACAGGAAGTGTATGTGGTCAATCTTGTGCGGGGGTAACTATTTTTGGACTTCCTTGTCTTGCAGATTGTGATATTGTAGGTAAAGTGAATGGGGTGTGTTTCACCTTCTCCAAAGAGGGCCGGCCCAGTGGAGAGGCATTCATTGAGCTGAAAACAGCGGAGGATTTTAAAAAAGCTCTTTCGAAAGATCGCAAATATATGGGCCATCGCTATATCGAAGGTAGCAAACACCAGTGTATATATTTACACGGAACACGTCTCTCGTTTTAATGTAATTAAACATTGATGTGCATTGTAAATACATATTGCACTTTATCACAATGATTCCTAATAGTAAATGTAAATTCCTTATTTGTTCACACATAAGTAGACTGAACACTGGGATGTGAAACTTTAGTGTCAATGCAGTCACTTGCCTGTGTCACTCCTCCGTGCAGTGTTTAAGTCAAACCGCAGTGAGATGGACTGGGTGCTAAAACGCTGCGGTCCGACTGATTATGACAGCAGCAGTGGCTGCATGTTGAGACTCAGAGGACTACCTTTTGGCTGCAGTAAGGAGGAGATAGTTCAGTTCTTTTCAGGTATTCTTTCTAACTTCAATCATTTTATTGTTATTGATATTTTAGTTCCTTAACTTTGTCAGTACTTTTTTAATTGACTCATGCATAGTAAAGATCAACATGTATATCTTGTATATCTTGCCAAATGTTGATCTTTAATTTGTGGCTAACATAGTGTCAATAATTACCATATCATGTGTATATGTCTAAACGTTATTTTATAACTCAGAATTGATAGTGCTAATGATTGTGTGTGATTTAGAATGATTTAATTATATGGGATAATTTATGGGAATAAAATTGGGAAACTTTTATTTTCTACACATGAGGATGTTGCTTTTTAACATGTCCCCCTCTGTGGGGTTATTTGTCCTTGGGTTAAAGGGTTGAAAATCGTGCCAAATGGGATTACATTGCCGATGGACTACCAGGGGAGGAGCACAGGGGAAGCCTTCGTGCAGTTTGCCTCAAAGGAGATAGCAGAAAAAGCTCTGGGGAAACACAAGGAAAGAATAGGGCACAGGTGGGGCTGGCAAGAATGGGCTGGGTGATTAATGCTATCTATAATGTGGAATTTTAAAAAAGATGATGTTATTTTAATGCTAATTATTTCTTATACAATGTGACATGGGTGGAAAATGATCTAAGAAGGAGTAATTATATGTTTAATATTATCTTGAGAGGGGGCACTAAACTGTATTAACTTGAGAAATTTTAGGATTAGTATTTCCTAATATTAAGATTCAAATAGTCAAGTATTGGGGTGAGAGTAGCATTAGGCCATTTGTCCCTTCCTCTGATCTGTAAACATCCACTCATTTTTTGTTTGTTTGTGGTAATTAAATAAATGATTGACCCACCAAGCTCTGTTCATTCTGTAAAACAATTGCAATGTTTATTAATGTGTTACTAATATACTGTATTTAAACAAACTCAGGTACATAGAGATATTCAAAAGTAGCCGAAATGAAATCCGTGCATACTACGACGTCCCCCGGCGAATAATGGGACAGAGACCTAGTCCATATGACAGGCCGGTGATGGGTCGAGGAAGCTTCTTTGGTCCTGGACCTGGAAGAGGAGGTTCTGCTTTGGACCAGATGCGCAGTGGAAATAATTACAGTGGAGGTATGTATTCTGCTGGAATTGGACTTAAAAGTATGAGACATGGTATGAGATGTGAAACCTCTCTGTTGTCATACTCTCCCAGTGCCTAATGTAACAGATTGTAACCCGTTCCCCAGGTTATGGCGGCTTCGACAATTATAATGGTTTTAACAACTACTGCTTTGGTAATGGAATGTTTGAAGAGCGTCCAAGGGGAGACCGAGGTGGAAGAGGAGGAATGGGAGGTCATGGCTATGGTGGAGGGGATGGAGGCTCGGGCTTTCACAGTGGACACTTTGTACACATGAGGGGCCTTCCTTTCCGTGCCACAGAGTCAGACATAGCTAATGTAAGTTATGTCTATTTGATTTCCAAACCATCCTTGTGTGTAGCTTGATGGTACTTAAGTCTTTTCTATTAGTTCTTTGGACCACTCCATCCACTCCGTGTGCACATTGATGTCGGACCCAACGGCAAATCCACTGGAGAAGCAGATGTAGAGTTTGCCTCACATGAAGATGCTGTATCAGCCATGTCAAAGGATAAGAATCACATGCGTATGTGCTTTCTGCTTGTAATCCTTTGTATATCACGGTTTATAGATCATTACTGCATTTTAAAGATGAAGTACTCTGCTTATAGTTTTCCTTTTTTTCCCTCCCATAGAACACAGATACATTGAGCTTTTCCTAAATTCCACCTCTAGTGGAGCATCTGAAATGGGCGAGTGTTACTTCTACACAGATTAAAGCTACTGTCAAAATATAATTTACATCAGGCATATAATTCTATTCTCTTTTTGTTTCAATTCATTTCATACTACTTGTGTGGACAAGCAGGTCGTGGAGGTGGCAGTTACTATGGCAACTCTGGTGGCATGGGCTCTCGAGGAAGTGGGCCAAGGGGCATGTACTGAAGATACAGTTTTTCAAGAAAGGGTTTTTGGTTATAGGTGTTCTTGCATATTGAGAGAAAACTGAAGCAGAATATTTTCTAGTCAGAGCTGAGTTTAAAGTTTAAATTAATTCTATTATTAAGTAAATATATAGGTTGGACCAGCTATTGTACTTTTTGCTTAAACATTTTATATCTGAATCTTGTGTTAGAATTTTATTGGTGTTTTATTGTTTGTCTTTGTAGCTCTGCAATTTCAGAGGACACTGTGATAAGCCACCATTTTTTACACTGATTGCTAATTCTTCTCCCAGCAAAGAACATTATTTGGCTGTTATATCTTTTCTAATTTAGTTCAGTTGCAGAGTTTCCATTCTGTTTAAGCTATAGGTCATCTTGGCCGTTGCGTTTAATTGCCCAATGATAAACATTTTGTTTCAAAGTACATTTGGCTTGTTGCTCATTGTCAACCAATCGTTTGTCTTTTACACTCACATTACAAATGTCTGAAATTACAAAATTAAATGATGTTTATATTATGATGAATCAGGCTCAGAGAGTGTGTTGTATTGTAGCAGTATAATAATAATCTTGACTTTTTAAAAAGAGTATATTTCATCGTTTGCAGCCTTTAGGATAAGGTGTACTCAAATATAAACAAAGAGTAGAACCTGCAGTGTAGCAATGCTTTCAAAATACATGCACATTTGTATATTAGATATCACACATTTATAAAAAAAATAGGACACTTGTGCTATAAACCTTCAAACACCTGTACAAATCTTAAGAATAATATTTCAGGTATCTAATCTCAGCAAAGTGAAAATAAAGAAGTACAAATCAGCATTACATTTATAAATCCAATCTAATTACCCAGAATTATCATTCAGAACAAGTAGCAGTGTAAATTTGCACTGTTCTGAAAAGTCTTGGCGTCTCAGTATAGCCTATGATGTACTATAATACTTTAGTGATTGCTTTGTCATGGAATCATCCTGATTGAACTTGAGCAGCATTGAAAGCACTAGTTCTTTAATAAAACACACACTGGCTGTTTAAAAGGCGTGGTGCTTCTCAGCCTGACGCACATTCATTACATTACAAAATACTTCCATAGAACCTTTTTTTTTCCAGTTTAACACTATACAAGGGATGTACTGTTGAGTCCTGCATTCCTCTGAACAGACTGGAATGTCATTTGTAAGCCTGTTTAAAAGGATTAGGCTGCTCAGTTGTAGTGCTAAAGGCAGTGGATTGTCCCTATAAAGATGAACGATAGGAAAATAAATTATTAAAAATAGAACCGTCTATCACCTGACATCTAATATAAATATTAAACGTCTACCCTTCTTTCCATGCTGTTCTATTGGGGAAGAACACTGCTGTGTGTGTGTGTATCTATAATGTAAACTTTAAACACTGGGAAACAGCCTATTGTGTTATTTACACTGCAGGAAATCATGACACCTTAGCCAGTTGTTAGTGAACACTGATTGTTGGTCTTATGTGGCGTTGGAGGAGCAGCGCTGGAGCAATAAAGCATGGCACGTATCGCACACTCGCACAGGCTTCGGGGAAGCAGGAAGGGGTAGCTCGTTATCCGAGCAAGCGTTGCAGAAGATTTCTCCACAGTTCCTACAATGATGCTGTAAAATGGAGGAAAGGGAAATGAGATTGGACCGACTTTTGCTGAAGCTACAAGACATTTTTAAACTGCAGTTACTCCAACAAATAATTATCCATCAAAAAAGAAAGGTGGTGACTTTTGCTTTTGTGGCTTTGACCTTTCTTCTGGAGATGGAGAACTCCTTCTCACAAAGTTTGCAGTGTGTGGCGTCTTTGTCTTTAAGCCAGACCTGCCCACTCTAAAATTACAACCAGCACAAAATAACATCAATTAGCATCAAATACAATTACAAATCTAATTAAACAATTTCACTGGTTGAATTGGATGAATCCTGGAGGGTGACACGGTGGTGTAGTGGTTAGAATAGTCGCCTCACAACAAGAAGGTTGCGAACCGAGGATCTTTCTGTGCAGAGTCTGCACGTTCTCCCTGCGCTTGCGTGGGTTTCCTCCAGGTACTCCGGTTTCCTCTCACTGTCCAAAAACATGTACATTAGGTTGATTGGTGATTCTAAATTGCCCATAGGAGTCAACGTTTGTCTATGTGTGCCCTACGATGGACTGGCGAACTGTCCAGGGTGTACCCTTGCCTAGTAGTGGCTGAAAAGGACAATCCCCACAGTCGCACTACTGCAATCTAGTGGTTAGTATTTCAAAATAAAGCAGATTTTTATAGGTTTTTTTAAGTTAAAAAATATGACAGTCTGGTGTCCCAATACTTCTGTGATAATACTGTCCTCAAAACAGAATAGGATTAAAAATAAATTCCAATTATTCTAATTACTTTATGCATTCCCACACTAAACATCAACACATAGTATTAGCAGCGCAGAGGAGTCTTTAGTCCTTCCCCGGTGACCTTTGCTGCAGGCAAAACGATACCCCTAGACAGGTTGTTACCAGATGCTAATTAGCCTACACCATGTACAGTCATGCGGGTACACCTAGGGCGAAAAGCAGGAGTACACCAGGGGTCGCTAATCCATTGCAGGGCCACACATATATATAAACAATCACTCACTCCTATAGGAAATTGAGAATCATCAAATCAACCTGCTATACATGTTTTTGGACTGTGGGAGGAAACTGGTGTGCCTAGAGAAAACCCACAAAATTGCAGACAGAACAAGCAAACTCCACACAGAAAGACCCTGTGCTCAGAAAACGGACCCGGGACCTTTTTGCTGTGATGCAGCCATGCTAACCATGACACCCACACCATGTTCATGTCTTTTAATTGGGTAAGGAAACCAGGGGACCCAAAAGAAGCATGGGAAGAACATGATGCCATGAAATGCCAGCATTTCCACTCTCCGCATCATATCAGTTTCAGTACTATAGAAGGTTATGAATTACAACAGCACAAACCTGAAGTGATTTATTAGCCTCCTTTATGTCTTCAATTTTCAGTTTGGACCTAATAGAAAAAAAACAACAGGGACAATACGGATCAGTGACTTGATAAAACATGAACAAGAAATCCAGATGTATATGATGTGCACAGTTGGGTAACCCAATTTTTCGTAAACTACCTTGTTTTCCAGATCTTCCAGCTCTTCCCACTGATGATTACCTGCATCAGGTGTGATCAATCAATCAGAAGGTACGAGATACCAAATCACTGTGTCTTTCCTTTCACTACCCTCATTTTAATGGTGCAGTATTCCCCAACTTCTGATTGACAGAACAGACCTGAAGCAAGTCATCAGCAGTGTGTAGGGCAGGGGCAGCTGGAAAACAAGCGGAACTATGTAACTGAAGGAACCAGGGTTACCCAGCCCTGATGATGGGATTATAAAAACACACTCGCTGAGTTTGCAGCCCAGCTCCTCTAGTGCTTTTTCTTGCTCTTCACAAATCCCCTTTAGTTGTGTGTTCTCATCCTGCAGTCTGTGAAACTCCTGAAAATGCCAGACAATTCACATTTCATTACCATCAGCATGAGACATGTTTTTATTACTGTTCATACGAAACACAAACATCTGAATGATTCTTTGATAAATGAAGTTTATGCTGAGATGATCTGCTACATTGGTTTCCATAAATTAGAGGAGCCAGGATATTATAAGACTGTAATTAAGGATTTTCATAATTCCACATAAAATAAGGCAGATCTTGGTATAATCCCTATAGCTTTCTGAAATTTGTAAATTTAACGTTGGATCAGATTTTACTTGAATAACAGTTTTAGTTGCATCATTGCTTTTCACTATTTCTGCATATGACATATCGTCTTAGTTCCAGTTGTTAGATTTCCAGCAATTTATTCCTTCTATCTAACAAAAAGATTTAAAATCAATCTGGCCCACATCATTATTCTATTAAGTAGATGCCTTTTTATTCCTGTGTGTTTATGTGCGTCGAGAACAAAAGTAAATGAAATGCTTTCTTGTTCTTTTTATGTTGAGCACTTGGTTTTACCTTTTTGAGCACATGAATATGCTGTGCTTCGGCTCTTAGCTGACTAACGTTCAGCTTCTCTCTTTTCAGGTCGTTCTGTAGAGTTTTTCGCCACTCCCTCTCGATTTTCATGTCTGTTTCCAGCTGCAACCTACACAGAAAACCAAACAACTCTGGAGGTAAAGTGCTTCCAGTAGATCTTCAGTAGTCACAGACACACACACACTGTTTAAAGTTGAGACTTACATCTCCTTCTCTCTCTGGGTGATCTGATTTTGGAGACTGTCGGCTTTGTTAACAAAGTCCTGCTTGAATCTGCGCACTCCGTCCTCGGTGCCGAGTCGGTCCCTCTCTGCGTCCTGCAATCTGGTGTAATTCAAACCAACTGGGTAAAACTGAGGCTCTGATCACGAGGGTAAAAAGGGTTGGAATGAAATGGAACAAATGAGGAAAACAAAGAGGGCTAAATCTTATACCAGCAAGCCACCTGATGATAGACCGCCAACAAATACAGCCAAAAGCCATATGAACAAAAAATTGAAAGGTAAAAAAGCTAAAAAATTGTGTTTGCTAATGTTTAAAAAATATACAAAACATTCCAATTAAATGACAAATTTATTGATGAACTGGATAAAAGACAGGATTAATCACTGTTGTACATCAGTACACTTGCCATGTTACAGTACCACAGGAAGGAACTTGTGGAAATTAGTATGTCATTAACAAAAAGCTAAACAAAACAAAAACGTCACTATAGAGAAGTAAAACCTGTTACTTTTACAATATTTATACCGCCAAACATGTCTGGTTACAGAAAAGGAGTGAATTCTTTTTAGAATTTTAGAAAGAAATATCTTTAACAAGTTTGTACTGATGTTCTGTATCTGTACTGGCACATTTTACAAACGACATGGCAAGAGTTCGGGTCTGGCTCAGCAGATCTTTATCACTATAGTTTTTTAACAAAATATATAACAATAAGAAACAAAAAATAATGATGATAAAATAGGGTAGTGGATAGAGAATGGAGAGATGGAGAAAGAAACCAAATAGAAAAGGGAAGAACAAAAAGGGAAAAAGGATGTAAACATCAGTGAAGTTTCAGATCATCCAAAAGCTCTGACAAACTGTTTAGCAATGCAAATCTTTAAATTAGCACAAGTGAGATGATGGGAAATCAATGAGGAAGAAAAGAAAAGGCTTGTGTGTGTGTGTGTGTGTGTATATATACAGAGACAGAATTACGCCACACAAACAAAGTTAAAAACACTAACGTATGAGTGATAACATGAAGGAAAGAAGGATATAAAAAGCACAACATGCGGAAAGAATGTACATGGAGCCTATTAAATCAGCTGCAGTCACACACACACACACACGTTTTACACTGGATTCAAAAGCAGAAGTAATGTAACGTTTGCCTAATATTATTCATTTATTCATCTTCTTACCCGCTTATTCCCGAATTCGGGGTTACGGGGGTCTGCTGCGCCTATTCCAGCACACATAGGGCGAGAGGCAGGGGTACACCCTGGACGGGTCGCCAGTCCATCTCAGGGCAACAC
>JAOTRA010000032.1:12800494-12823773 GCA_026260255.1 Pseudolaguvia tuberculata
CACACACACACACACACACACACACACACACACACACACACACACACACACACACACACACACACACACACAAAGGTGTGGCCAACGACGCCATTGCAGGTAAATTAAACAGTGTTATTACTGTATTTGTAACGTTAAAATAGCTTAAACGCCCATTTTAACAGTGTTACTGGATGCTAAACACGCATCTACTTTACTACATTCTGTAACAAACAGATGCTTTTCCCGAACAACTATAACATCTGCTATCGTTACTAGGCAATAAGAAAGAAGGTGTGCTGGCGATGAGAATAAGAAAACTCACCCAGAAAACCGTAGAATAGGCCACTAAAATAAACTTCAGAAAAATATACGAGCATTTCGCACAATAGCGAACATCATCCGACATGTTTGATGGCTTTAATTGGCTTTTAGCATAGTTTATTCGGGTTTCTTCCGGGTACCTGGGCGTAAACTTTACGCTAAGCGTTTAGCTGCGTTCTAGCGTACGGGGTAGTATAATAACCTGAACCGCTGGATGTAAATGACCTCCCTGAAGCGCCGCGTTATCCGACAGTCTATTGGATAAACGGCACTTGATTGACAGGTGCTTTACCCAATCAGTTGACGTTCATATTATAACCATTTCCACGTTAACGTTTAAAATTTCTTGAGAGCTTCATTCATTCATCATTCATTCATTCATTCATTCATTCATTAGTAAATTAATTCGTTCGTTCATTCATTTTCTAACCTGCCTATTCCACGGGTCGCGGGTTTATTATTATTGTTTTTTTGGTAAATATTTATTATGCATATCTGTTGCAACATTTGTAAAAAAAAATCTGTGGCGTTTTTTATTTTGTTATTGTTGTTTTTTTGTTTTGTTTTTTTAAACAAAAGTTAAGTAGGTTAATAATTAATCTTTTCAAAAATCCTTTAAAATTTTTTATTTTATTAGGTTAATTGGTAATTCTAAATTTCCCATAGGTGTGAATGTGTGTGTGTGAGTGGTTGTTCACCTATGTGTGGCCCTGCGATGGACTGGCAACCTGTCCGTGGTGTGCCCTTGCCTCTCGCCCTATGTGCAATAGGACATAAGCGGGTAAGAACATTTTTTAGTATAATATCTTTTATTTATAATGTCATTGCATCTAAAATTTTATTATACATTGTGCAAAAATATATTATCAATTAACAATATGTGCATTATTTGTAACAAGCAACAGCTGCACCTAGAAATTGTAAATAAAATGTGAATGCTGTACAGGTAACCAATCATTTCCAAACATGCACCATGTAATACAGTATCTTAGCAACCAGCTCTTGATTATCATGATCAAGAATAAAGCCGGGCGGCGCGGTGGTGTAGTGGTTAGCACGGTCGCCTCACAACAAGTAGGTCTTGGGTTTGATTACCAGGCTGGGATCTATCTGTGCGGAGTTTGCACGTTCTCCTTGCGCTTGCGTGGGTTTCCTCCAAGTACTCCGGTTTCCTCCCACAGTCCAAAAACATGTACATTAGGATGATTGGTGATTCTACATTCTCCATAGGAGTGAATGTGTGTGTGAGTTGTTGTTTGTTTATGTGTTAAGGAATAAAAGAGTAAAAAGATGACTGAATGAAGAATAAAGCCTTTTATTAGGCTAAATGTGTTTATATGTCTTTTTCATTCCATGGTTAATAGTGCAGTCTTTATAGTGTGATATAGTTTATGTATTAATCGCAGTGATCTAGTAATAAAATGTTATTCTAAAAAAATCGATGGTTTGTCAGGACTCAGCTGTAGTGAGAAGCATATTATCGAGTGACACTTATCACTCAGTATTGCTGGACTTTCTCCATCTGTGTGTGCTCTTCGCCTGCAGTTAGAAACTCTATTACTTTTTTTATTTCTCACAAATAACACAGATAGCCGATAGGGTGCCTACAGCATTTCACATCAGACTATTCAATGTTTTATTTTGTGAAACACAGACTCTAGTGATAAGGGTCATTACTGAACATTAGTAAGTTATTAAAATGGAATGGAGTGCAGATGTCTGGGTAGAGTTGCAATGTATGAATGAAATATTCACACAAAATAAGTTTACTTTTTTTTTAGTATAGTTTGGGTTTTCAAATGGGTCTTATGGGTCTTTAGATCGAGTGTGTGTTGAAATAAGCAAACATATCACAGCCTCCCATCCATACAAATCAGCCTGGAACAATCTAACCTGAGATGGGCTGCAGCTGATTGTACAGAGGGTGGATTCTGTTGATTCTGCTTCTCTTTCTCTTTCTTGTCCCCTATTGTTGTTAATAATAATAATAATAATAATAATATTATTATTATTATTATTATTATTATTATTATTATTCATTCATCCATTCATTCATCTTCTTATCTGCTTATTCCCTAATTCGAGGCAGGGTACAACGTGGAGAGGTCGTCAATCCATCGCAGGGCACACATAGACAAACAACCACTCACACACACATTCATTCTTATGGGCAATTTAGAATCACCAATCAGTCTAATGTACATGTTTCCTGACTGTAGAAGGAAACCGGAGGAAACTCACACAAGCACGGAGAGAAAGATTCCCTTTTAGTAGTAGTGGTGGTAGTAGTAGTAGTAGTAGTAGAAGAGGTAGTAGTAGTAGTAGTAGAGGTAGTAGTAGTAGAGGTAGTAGTAGTAGTAGTAGGAGGAGGAGTAGAGGTAGTAGTAGTAGTAGTAGTAGTAGTAGAGGTAGTAGTAGTAGTAGGAGGAGGAGGAGTAGAGGTAGTAGTAGTAGTAGTAGTAGTAGTAGTAGTAGTAGAGGTAGTAGTAGTAGTGGTAGTAGTAGTAGTAGTAGTAGTAGTAATAGAGGTAGTAGTAGTAGTAGGAGTAGAAGTAGTAGTAGTAGTAGAGGTAGTGGTAGAAATAGTAGTAGTAGTGGTAGTCGTAGTAGTAGTAACAATAGTGGTGGTAGTAGTAGTAGTAGTAGTAGTAGTGGTAGAGATAGTAGAAATAGTAGTAGTAGTAGTAGTAGTAGTAGTAGTAGAAGTAGAAGTAGTAATAGTACAGTTGCATTATACATTTCTTAAAATGTGTAGCCTACACATAATTACTCTGTTAGTTGTAGTAGTAGTAAAGGTGGTAGTAGTAGTGGTAGAGGTAATAGAGGTAGTAGTAGTAGTAGTGTCACACCCTACCCCTTCCTCGTCATTAAACACCATCACTTGCTGATTGGGAATGCGATTAATCAGCCGGGTGATGGTGCGTTATTTAAGGTGAGCGCCATCCTTACGATGGCGTGGATTATTGTGTTTGGACTAAATGTTCACGGTCATGTGGAATTGCATTCGTCTGCTCTCAGACGTCTATGTTCGAGTCCCCGTCAGATCCCAGGATCGGTGTCACGGTTAAGTACGATATTCATTAGAGCAGCGTTGCTGCACGGTTTTGTTTCTGTTTGTTTTTTTGGTACTCACAGCTGAATAAAAGTGTGTTCCCGAAGTCTGACTCCTGTCGGTATTCCTCACCTGTAACAGAAAAATCCAAAAAATCATGGAGTCAGCGGGACACGCTCGGGTAGCACCCACCGGCAAAGAAAAGTTTTGTTTCGGTTGTCCGGCTGCACCGAGAGCGCATGTCGCTGCACTAGCTTCGCCCCCAACTGCACTGGCTGAGGTTCCTTATGTCATGCTCCCTGATAGGTATGACAGGTCAACAGAGTATTGCGAGGAATTTATTGAACAATGTCATGGATACTTGAGCACTTTTCCTGAGAAGTTTTTATTTAAAGACAGGAAGAGTGATTTTGTTATTTTGCTGCTCGCTTGGAAAGCGCTTGCTTGGGGCGCCACCATGTGGGAATTATTCCCGCGAGGACGTGAGTTACCTATTTTTTTAATGACTGGTTTTTGGCAGTCCCCACGTGCTAGAGCCTACGCGGCAGATGGACCACTCCCATACCACTCAGCCCCATGTAGGACAAATTATGTCAACGAAACCTCTTCTTACCTCCGAGGAGGTTGCGGCGCTCCCGCCAGGCCCCAAGGAGGTTGCGGCGCTCCCGCCAGGTCCCAAGAAGGTTGCGGTGCTCCCGCCAGGTCCCAAGGGGGTCCAGAGAATGCCTGGAGGCCTCATTCTGTCCCGGTGGTGTTCCAGAAGCCACCCTCTGTCCTGGTGGTGGTCCAGGAGCCACCCTCAGTTCCGGTGGTGGTCCAGGAGCCACCCTCGGTTCCGGTGGTGGTCCAGGAGCCACCCTCTGTTCCGGTGGTGGTCCAGGAGCCACCCTCAATCTGTTCCTGTCACGGAGGCCAAGAGGCCTCGTTCCGTTCCTGTCACGGAGGCCAGAATGCCTTGTTCTGTTCCTGTCACGAAGGTCAGGAAGCCTCGTTCTGTTCTTGTCACGGAGGCCAGGAGGCCTCATTCTGTTCCCCTGGAGGCCTAGAAGCCTCGCCCTGACCCTGCCCTCCCGGAATATGGACGGTTCATGGACCTGGACCACCTCTGTTCCTTTTGTGTGACACGGGCTGAGTATCCTGTTTTTTCCTTTTTGTTTTTTATTTTTCCACAGAAGTTATAGGTTTACTTATTTGTGCTGTCTAGATCCTCAGCCCTCAATGATTGTTGTTATTTTGATAAACTGTCATGTCCTTGCTCTGTCCAAGTTCTATGTCCTGGTTTTCTCGTTCTCCACACTAGTTTCTCTTTGCTTCCTCGTCCTGTCCTGTCTTCGCTTCCTCGTCCTGTCCTGTCTTCACTTCCTCATCCTGTCTTTGCTTCCTCGTCCTGTCCTGTCTTTGCTTCCTCGTCCTGTCCTCTCTTTGCTTCCTCATCCTGTCCTGTCTACGCTTCCTCGTCCTGTCCTGTCTTCGCTTCCTCGTCCTGTCCTGTCCTTGCTCTTTGCTCCCTCGTCCTGTCAACATTTCTCACCCTGTCCTGTTCTCGCTCCCCCGTCCTGTCCTCGCTCCCTCGTCCTGTCCTGTCCTCTGCCCTTGTCCTGTTCTCGCTTCCTGGTCCTGTCCTTGTTCTCTTCCCTCGTCCTGTCCTGTCCTCTGCCCTCGTCCTGTTCTCGCTCCTTTGTCCTGTACTGTCCTCCAGTTCCAGTTAGTCATTTAGCAGACACTCTTATCCAGAGCGATACAACTGTACAACTGAGCAATTGTGGGTAAAGGACCTTGCTCAAGGGCCCACAGTAGTTGCTTGGTGGAGGTGGGAATCAAACCCGGGTCTTTCTGGTACTAGTCCAACACCTTAGGCTACCACTTCCCACTGTCCTCATCTTCTGCCCTCGTCCTCATTATCTGCCCTCGTCCTGTCCTGTCCTCATTCTCTGCCTTCGTCCTGTCCTGTCCTCATTCTCTGCCCTCGTCCTCATTATCTGCCCTCGTCCTGTCCTGTCCTCATTCTCTGCCCTAGTCCTGTCTAGTCCTCATTCTCTGCCCTCGTTCTGTCCTCTGCCCTCGTCCTGTTCTGTTCTGTACTGTCCTTGCTCCTTCGTCCTGTTCCGTCCTCGCTCCCTCGTCCTAGTTCTCTGTCTTCGTTCTCTGTCCTCATCCTGTCCCGTCCTCGTTCGCTGCCCTCGTCCTGTCCTGTCCTCGTTCGCTGCCCTCGTCCTGTCCTGTCCTCGTTCGCTGCCCTCGCCCTGTCCTGTCCTCATCCTGTCTCGTCTTTGTTCGCTGCCCTCGTCCTGTCCTGTCTTCGTTCCCTGCCCTCGTCCTGTCCTGTCCTCGTTCGCTGCCCTCGTCCTGTCCCGTCCTCGTATGCTCTTTGTTCTCTGGTCCCCGATCCCTCTATGCTCTCTGGCCCTCAATCTCTCTCTCGTCCCTCTCCGGATGGTCTGCCTGAGTTCCTGTCCCTGCCTCTGGTCTCAGTCTGGTCCCTGTCTCTGGTGTGCCTCAGTTCTGCTGTCTTTGCCCTGGTGTCTATGTTTATGTCCTAGGGCTTCGCCCAGGAGGCGTTCTTTGAAGGGGCGGGTGCTGTCACGCCCTACCCCTTCCTCGTCACTAACCACCATCGCCTGCTGATTGGGGATGCGATCAATCAGCCGGGTGATGGTGCGTTATTTAAGGTGAGCGCCATCCTTACGATGGCGCGGATTATTGTGTTTGGACTAAATGTTCACGGTCATGTGGAATTGCGTTTGTCTGCTCTCAGATTCTGTCTATGTTCGAGTCCCCATTAGATCCCAGGATCGGTGTCACGGTTAAGTACGATATTCATTAGAGCAGCGTTGCTGCACGGTTTTGTTTCTGTTTGTTTTTTTGGTACTCACAGCTGAATAAAAGTGTGTTCCCGAAGTCTGACTCCTGTCGGTATTCCTCACCCGTAACAGTAGTAGTAGTAGTAGTAGTAGTAGTAGTAGTAGTAGTAGAGTAGTAGTAGAGTAGTAGGAGTAGTAGTAGTAGTAGTAGTAGTAGGAGTAGTAGGAGCAGTAGTAGTAGTAGTAGTAGAGTAGTAGTAGTAGTAGTAGTAGTAGTAGGAGTAGGAGTAGTAGTAGTAGTAGTAGTAGTAGTAGTAGTAGTAGTAGTAGAGTAGTAGTAGAGTAGTAGTAGTAGTAGTAGTAGTAGTAGAGTAGTAGCAGTAGTAGTAGTAGTAGTAGTAGTAGAGTAGTAGTAGTAGTAGTAGTAGTAGTAGTAGTAGTAGTAGTAGTAGTAGAGTAGTAGTAGTAGTAGTAGTAGTAGTAGTAGAGTAGTAGTAGTAGTAGTAGAGTAGTAGTAGTAGAGTAGTAGTAGTAGTAGTAGTAGTAGTAGAAATAGTAATAGTACAGTTGCATTATACATTTCATAAATTGTGTAGCCTACACGTAATTTCTTCAGCAATTAATTGCTGCAGTAAATAATGATCACAGCTCTACGTTCAAAAAATAGAAAAAGAGAAAATGAAAGAAAGGAAGAAAAGAAATGAGGGAGGAAAGGACAAAAAGAGCAATAAAGGGAAGCAGTAACGGAGGAAGAGAGGAAAGAAAGAATGAAGAAAGGCAGAAACAAAGAAGAGAAAATGACAAATGGAATAAGGGAGAAAATGAATAGAAAGGTCGAGAAAACGTAAAAAAAAAAAAGGGGAAATAGAGTTTTTAAAGAGAAGTATGATCAAGAGATGAACTGACAAACGTGTAAAAATTCCTGTATGTTAGTAGACATTCCTGAATGACATTCCAGTACTCACTGAGTGGTTGCATTGTTTTGAATAACACACACACATATGCGCGCGCGCGCGCACACACACACACACACACACACACACACACACACACACACAAACATACACACACACTCCAAAAACGCCGATCAGTTTGGCCAGTTGCGCACTAATTTGCAGGACCGTGCTACAGGCTTCCTCGACAAGAAAAGGCGCATTAATCTTTACTTCTCTTCTCCCTCACTTAAAGCTCTGAAATATCATTCTGTTAAAAGGGGAATCATGAAAGTCTGCGCGTTTTTGCACGTGCGCTCTGCATGCGTTCAGCCACATCTCCGTTCTTGATATCCATTAGTGGAAATGCGCTGCGACACTGAGCCGTGCGGAACTCCGGGAGCGCGCGGGGAATGACATGGAGGCGACCTCGGATCCACTCGCGTTCCCGTCAGTTTTTTACAACGGAGATGATGATGATGAAGACGGAAACGAGACTATTGCCAATCAATTCGCACAGCCTGCGTGGCAGGTGGCTGTGTGGGCTCTTGCTTACTCTTTAGTGGTCTTGGTGTCTGTGGTGGGAAATGTCACCGTCATTTGGATCATCCTTGCGCACAAACAAATGAGGACGGTCACCAACTACTTCATCGTGAACCTGGCCTTCTCCGACGCCTCCATGGCCACCTTTAACACTGTCTTCAATTTCGTTTACGCGCTCCACAACGACTGGTACTTTGGTTTGGGTTACTGTAAATTTCAGAACTTTATCCCCATCACTACAGTCTTCTCCAGCATCTATTCGATGGCTGCTATTGCTGTGGACAGGTCAGCATCACTTTCTAGACGTAGTAAAGATATTTTGTTAAAACAAAATAATTACGTCATCATTTCGATAGGTTGTATTGCCAAAAATGATTTCAGGGTAAATAGTGTACACACATAACTGATCTATTTACCAAAAAAAATTATTGTGCACATGCCTGCCAAACAAATTTAGTTCTATTATAACAGGTACTGGTTCCGAATAATCATTAAGTCACAAGTGCCTTTTAAAGCATCATTCATTCATTCATTCATTCATTCATTGATCTTCTTACCCGCTTATTCCCTAGTTTGTCACCGGTGTCATTGCAATGAAAGTTAGTTTAAAAATAATTCATTTTTGACCTTATGTCATCTGAACACTAAATACAGAAAGGCTTTTGACTGAAATACTGGGAGTTTGATTCACAGCACCACCAAGTAGTGGTGTGCCTCACAGCAAGAAGGTTTGGGTTCGATTCCCAGGCAAGGGGTCTTTCTGTGTGGAGTTCGCATGTTCTCCCCACACTTGCGTGGGTTTTCTTCCACGGTCCAAAACATGTACATTAGGTTGTTTGTTTGTGTGTGTGTGTGTGTGTGTGTGTGTGTGTGTGTGTGTGTGTGTGTGTGTGTGTGTCTGCAACGGACTAGCAAGCTGTCCCAGGTGAGATAGGCTCCAGCAGCCTCCCATGACATCAATGTAGGGAATAAGCTGGATAGAAGATGAATGAATTAATACATGAGGGTGTCTGTCAAATGCTGTAAATGTAATTTAGTCCTATTATATTATATTTATATTATATTTATATTAGGATTTTAAAAAAATCAGTTTCATCATTGCTTGTGTTTCTGTATGATTTGTTTTCCATGACAGATATTTGGCCATTATCCATCCTTTGAGATCCAGACTGTCCTCCACCACCACCAAAGTAGTGATTGCTGTTATATGGGCTGTGGCTTTCTTGTTAGCTTTTCCTCAGTGTTTCTACTCAAGCACTAAGGTCTACTCCCATCGTACAGTCTGCATGGTGGAATGGCCTGATGACTACGGTGGAAAGCTCTCGTAAGACCTCCCTTCAAAAAACTTTCAAAGTTTTAGTTTTACATATATAAATATATTACCTTTAACGTAATGTTCAAGATACACTTATTGGACTCCATGTACATCCAGGACTGTATTGCATGCCCATTCTTTTCACTCTTTTCTTCACATTTTAAGGGGCAGAAGTCTTAAATGAAAATAAAAGCACTTCTCATATTTATTTTAATTACTTTTGCTAATTATATAATTAGCTAACATTATAAAATGGTAGCCCACGAGTCATGGATTTGAGCTACTTGTGCCTTTTGTCATTTGTATAAAATGCTATAAATTCATCTCATCATTTCTCCACTTGATTTATATATAAAGGAAAAATGGCAGGTTCTCAAGCCCCATCTGATGTGAATATGTGCGGGAACCTTTACATACCTTCTTAACAAACTATTCATTATTTATATTTATTACTGAAGGGGTTTTTTTAAATCTTTATTATAATTTTAAATATGAAAGGGGATCTTAATTTATAACAATTCAGTTAATTCATTTAAAATAATCGAATTAAATTTTTTTAGGCTGGAGAATAAGAATACAAATATGTCCTGTCGAACCTCTCCAGGTACCAAATTGCTGTCATTATCCTAATCTACTTCCTCCCCCTACTGGTGATGTTAGTGACCTACAGTTTGGTAGGCCAACGTTTATGGGGCAGCAACATCCCAGGAGAGGCCTCAGACCACTATCAAAGCCAGATCCAAGCCAAGCGCAAGGTCTGATTAACATTCACTCACAAATTCAAAGCAACACAGTATATAACGCTCATGTTAGAATCCTAAGCAATTAACCTTGGGCTATTGTAATAGTTTTAAAACATAATACTGATTTGGAGCCTCATTCTTAGTCTGTTAATAATGAATTACATGTTGCAAAAAAATCTTAGCAACATGCATTTTTTCACAAATTTTGGTTAGCACTGTTGCCTCACAGCAAGAAGACTTTGAGGGTTTGATTCCTGGGCAGGGGCTTTTCTGCGTTCTCGGTGCTTTTCTCTGGATACTCCTGTGTTGTCCAAAATTGCCCATAGCAGAAAGCCCTGCATGGCCCTGTGATGGACCAGTTCTGGATGTACTGCTCCTCCCTTTCGCCTTTCAGAGATCTGGAATAGATTCCAGCAGACCTCTGTGAACTGGAATTAATCAATAAGAGGGAATAGGATGAATAAATGAATGATAGGAAAGCACAAAGTCTTATTCCATTGGTATACCTGTGGCATCATGAGATTATATACTGTTGAGGTTTAAAACTGTTAAGGAAAGATATTTAATTATATTTAGTTAAATTTTAACTTTCTACAACATTGTAGTCTTAAAAGACCGGCTATTTAGGCAGTAAATTGATGATACTGTTACATAAGGCCTCTAAATCTTTCCACAACAACCTTTAGCATATTTTGGGCGTTGACCGATCAGAACTATAAGTCCACCAACCTCACATCAAAGCTACAGCTAGGACGTGGGTCAGTGGTAATTGTTCCATTCATTACATAAATAAAAAGAAATCTTTTTTTTTTGTTCTAGATTGTGAAGATGATGTTGGTGGTCGTGACAACCTTCGCTTTTTGCTGGCTCCCCTATCATATCTACTTCATCCTGGAGAGCTTCAAGAAGGATATTTACAACCAGCGTTACATCCAGCAGGTCTATTTGGCCATCTTCTGGTTAGCTATGAGTTCCACCATGTACAACCCTATTATATACTGCTGCCTGAACCAAAGGTAAACCGTTCATATTATTAGAAAAAGTCTATAATCAGCCTGAAATACAGGACAGTACTACACCATACTCCGATTGAATAGATGGATTGCTATCAGTTCTATAACAGGAAAATTGGGCCTTTTTTTAAATATGAATACAATTGTTGTAAGAATGTTTACAATTTTATCCACTAAATAAGGTAATTTGACATTTTCTTTTAAAAAATGTCTGTGTATTAAAGTTAGGAATTTCCAGAGTTTTGTTGTCGGAATTTGGTGGTACTGGTTTTCAGTTGATGAAGAGTTTTTTAAGTTTAGTTTTCATTTAATGATGCACCAAATTTGACCTGGTTTCTGGACCTACCTCTCTCTCTATCGCTCCAATTTCATCCCTTTGTCCTATAAATAAAGGCAACTTCTTGACTGTAGGCAGGTTTATTGTACCTTCTACTCTGAAGCCATGCTGTTGCAATAGCTGTAGTATGTGGATTTGCATTGCATTTCTGCTGAAATATACATGGTCTTCCCTGAAATACACCTCGTATAAAAGGGAGCATATGTTGCTTGCTCTAAAACCTTTATATTCCTTTCATGAAAGCTACCCACATGCACTTATACATCCCTATGACAGCGATGATGGCTTTTAAACCGAATGCTGATCACAGACAGGGCGCTTTCCCTCCTCTGTAGCCCTGAGGTTACATTTGTTTTGTTATCTATGTTGTGAATAAAATATTGGCTCATTTGATTTGAAAGTCTTTTAGTGTACATTATATTCTAATTTAAAAACCATCCCAACTTTTACAGAATGCAGGTTGTATAGGGAAAGGCATTCAATTTTTGTCATATACATGATTATACAGAGCAGTGAAATGTTTTCTTTGCATATTCCCATCTTAGTAAGTTGGGGGTCAGAGCGCAAGGTCAGTTATTGTACAGCACTCTTGGAGTAGGAAGGGTTTAGGGTCTTGCTCAAGGACAGTGGCCGACTTGAGCCCAGATCTTTCTTAGAGGTGGTCGAGCTAGAACCCAGGTCTTCCTGGTCTCCCAATCAACAACTCGGCACCTTAACCACTGAGCCACCACTGTACCATATACATTGTATGTAAGGCAATTCCCTGAATAATACACAATCAAAGCTCTTGTAAAAGCATCTTCATGAGACTACAGTAAGATAAGTAATTCATTATCAAATTCATTATCAAAAATGAATGAAAATGGATAAATATAGCAGGTTGTTGAACAGACGCCTGCTGATTCTCCACAGATTTCGCTCTGGCTTCCGGCGAGCTTTTCGCTGGTGTCCATTTATCAGGGTCACAGCGGCGGACAACATGGAGCTGCAACACATAACAACCTTCCGGACAACACGAACAGAGACTGCCAGTGTTATGATGCGAAACCATGCCAATAAACCAGAGGAGGTCATGGCCTAATCCTTGACTCGCTTCATTGGAGGCCTGAATGTGTTAAGCTTTAGTCACACTAACTCTAAATACCTCACAGAGAACTTTCGTATGGAGATTAATATAATATAGATATTGGTCTAGTGGATTATAAGTGTACTTCCATGGCTTAAGCACTAATTTAGTTCATTAAACATTCTGTAAAATGTGTGAATTGTAAATACTACCTAAAGCATTCAAGATATTCAAGATAATCTAAAAGAATTGGTAACAGGTTAAGATCTGCCCTGTGGTAGACATTTAGCATCTTTTTAAGTTTTTTACCCGTTAGAAGTAAATTGACCGACACATCTAGAAACTTTTTAGGCCAGCTTGCTCACTGAAAAAAATAAATTGAAAGAATTCAATAACAAGAAATGTCTTAAATATACACACATTTTGCTGATGGATAAATAAAACAGTTCTATAATGCAAGAGTTATGAGTCGTCTATTCTTCTACTAATCAAATACAGGGGTGCCGTTAGCAATTCTGGCCACCATGATAGAATATGGGGTTGTGCCTCCTGTCACACCCATTTAGCTCCAAACCCACTATTACATTACTGTCACTACTAATAAATTGTGTGGGCCCTTAGAATCGTCCTAAACCCCCCCCCCCCCCCCAATCCAACAGTGCCCCTGAACAAATTAGTGATGTTTTAATCATTCTGTAACTTCATAAGCTGTATTGTTATAAAGGTATGTATCTAGTTGGAGTGAAAGAGGCAGATGTAGAGGACAGGGTAGTGTGGAGAAGAGCGATTCTCTGTGGAAACCCCTAACGGGAGCAGCCGAAAGGAGAAGAAGCTGTATTGCTATAATGAAACAATGTTTGCGCTTTACACTTTAAGAACCATAAACCATGGTTCAGGAATCCAAAATGTTTGGCTGTATAGAGTTAAAATATTATGGGAAGTGGTAGCTTAGTGGTTAGACTGCTAATTGATGTTTAAATGCTCAGACGTATATAAAAGGTAAATTCTGTAAATGTCAAATCTATTGAAAGGTTAAATTTCGGCTGTCTCTTTCCATCCTATGGAAAGGAGACTTGCTCTATTTTATATCTTTTTTCCCGTAGGTCAAACAATTTCCCCCCAGGATTCTTTCATTATCTGTGACTTGCCAAGTACCTGCCAAAAGGTGAAATGATTAATCCTCAATTTCCATACTGGTAAAGAATGTGTATGTTGTCCTATAAGTGACTGACATTTTATTCAAAATTCAAAAATCGAAACTATAGGATAAATATATATAGGATTCATCACATCACTGAGTAGATATTTCTGACCTAAAAATGGCTGTTTGAAAAAAACACTTTTCATCACCGTACAAACCCTGTGTTATATATTATGTTAACATTTACATAATTTATCTAATTGTCTTAATACATCTGAGCAACTGGTGACTAAGGGCCTGGATCAAGTCAGCAGTGACAAATTGCTGGTACTGTGCATCGGACCACAATCTTTCAATTAAGTCATCTTAACACTGCTTTTCTTCTTTTACCAAAGTAACCAGATACAGCAGCTTAGTATCATTTATATTAATAAAGAGAAACCCGGAAAGAAAAAAGAAAAACAATCCAGCGTGTGGTTCATCAAAATAGTTTAATTAGGCTCTTTTGTTGAACTGACATTTATAAAATGAGTGAACACCAGACAATGTAAGGCATGCATTCATCATACAACTGCACAGATTCACTCACAGTTACTACACCGGGTCACACAAACACCCATTCAAGTCACACAATGACACTTAGTGGAGATTTGCACCATTATACCGAAGTGCTGATGATCCATTTGTGTATTTACACACACACACACACACACACACACACACACACACACACACACACACACACGAATATTAACCACTTTCACACAATGTTGTAATACAGTCTGATGGACCTGTTCCAACTGAAAGCTTTATTATAGGGCTAGATTACGAAGGCAAAAAAAACTTCTTATTCACTTCCTGTTTTTCTTTTAACACTTTAAAGAGCAGCGTTCCAGTATTAAAACAGTGTATGGAGTCATTGAACTCTCAACGTACATGAACACTAGAATAACTTTCAATCTGTGTCCCATTAGCAGCTCATCATTTCAATAATAATCCTGTCTGGAATTTGACCATCTCAATAATTAGAATACCTGGAACCTGGTCACGGCTTTACCCTTCTGACAATACATTGGTCAAATAGAAAAATAAAATAAATAATTTATATTGATATTAATAAATATTACTGCTCTCTTCACTTGGCCTTGGATATATTCCTTATTGGTTAATATACATCTAAAAATGTTTACAGCAGTGTTAAAAAATAGTCATATACTCGGCGATGTTGGTAAAACCCCATTTTTAAAACACACAGCTACATGTAGACACTAACAGGGAGACATAGTGAATGACTTATAGTTACAGTTAGTTCAACATGGAGTGAAAAAATGAATCCCGGGTTCTGGACTGAAAGCTCCATGGAAGAAGTGTTCAGTGCTCGTTTAAGGGAAAAATGAGCTAGACGGTATGTGTGAACCTTTTCAGTTCTTTTGTTCTTGCTGACGCAGGCGACATCCGACCGCAGTGATCAGTGCAGCACCTTTTCCACTTCCGTCTTCAGAAAGCAGGAAGTTTACGTTGCACTTGGGCGCGAGATCCTTTACTGTTTGGTGCATTATGCGAGAGAAACTAAAAACAAGGATAAAAAATATAATTTATATATTGATAAAATGTTAAAATGTAATACAGGTATAGGTGAATATAAGGTGATTTAGGTAGGTAGCTCAACGGTTGAGATGATGATCTGCTAATTTGTTTTTGTTTGAGACCCCCTTTCCTCCATGCAAATATTTTAGGACCTCCCTTCATATTTAAGAATATTATCGCTTTTGGTAATTCCTGCATTTTGTGTTTCACTGAGACCCGAGATGTAACAAAGTTTGTTCAACCAGGGTATCATGGATAAAATTAACTAATGCAATATTTTTCTTAATGCTCACTGCTTAACATTTCAACCCATTTTGCTGAACCCCCTTGTGGGTCAGGACCCTCCTGTTGGGAACCGCTGCACTTATTGATTTTTGGCTTCCACTGGTGGGCCCCTGAGCAGGGCTTCTTACCTTCAACTATTTAGTTAAATGTAAAATGTAGGTCTTTCAGAACATGCTTACTGTGTATGTACTGACTGTAATGTAAATGTACTTACTGCGGATGGAGTTTGTAAAGTGTACCATCCACCCCCACAGTGATGTCCAGATGGTCCAGCCCTCGATTCTCTCTAATTTTGTCCACAACGGCAGCCATTCCTGCACCACAAATCTGTGCGGCTCGACGTGACACAACGCCACACACTTCTTTAACAATGATACTGTCGTCGCATGTGCTGTCTAGACCCAGGTGCTGCAGAATAGACCTAACTTGTAGTAGCGCCAAACGGTCACTAGGGGGAGATATCAACAAACAGTTTAGACAACAGCAACGCAACAACAGACTACTACTACAAACAGATCATTAGGTAGGGTCCAAATAAACACAGCTTTTTTGCTACAAGACTTGAGTCTGACAGAGCTACTGAGCCCCATGGTGTCTTAAACAGCTCAGTTAGGTACTTGTTCCTACAGATATCAGCTACTAACAAAGCTTATTTGAGTAATTTACAGATTTGCGCTGAGGTAGTGGTTAGCAAGGTCGCCTCACAACAAGGTCCCGGGTCGGGGTCTTTCTGTGTGGATTTTGCATGTTCTCCCTGCCCTTGCGTTGGTTTCCTGCGGGTACTCCGGTTTCCTCCCACAGTCCAAAACACACAGATTAGGTCGATTGGTGATTCTAAATTGTCCATAGGTGTGAAAGTGTGTGTGTGGTTGTTTGTCTATGTGTGTGTCGCAGGTGATGGACTGGCGACCCGTCCAATGTGTACCCCTGCCTCTCGCCCTATGCGAGCTGGGATAGGATGATGATGTAAGCAACATCTTAACTGATATGATGCAGTTATTAGATTATATTATTTGATTGGGGTTATAATTATAATCTTATAATCTATTTACATGTTACTTATTTTTCTCTATTAAATTTAAGTTAGGATCATTCAAGTATAAATACCTCTCAATTTGGGACAGGAATTTGGTTTCAAAGATGCCCCTAGTCTTAAGAGTCTCTGAGATCTGTCCCCTGAACAGGAAGCCACGCTTTGTAAGGTCAATTAAGATGTTCCGTACGATCTCACCCAAGTACATCCCGCTGCACATCTTCTCATACCTGGAAAGCAGAGGGATCAAATTTTGTTGGTTAAATGATTTTGTGGGGGAAAAACGTGTCCCTTTCCCAAAAATGAGACTTTACATTACCAACTTTTATCAGTGTACTAAAATCGTTAAATAGAAAAGCACCTCTGTTTGCCAGGGTTGAGGGAGAGTTCATCCACATTTCGGTCATACTGGGTCCTGATGTCATCCAGACAACCGTTGTCCCCAAACGCACCCCATTCCATGTTTACACACATCCTGCCCTCGTCTCCTTCCACAGTCTCAATGTTCCGCGTCTCTTCCATGTAACAGGCATTACTTCCAGTTCCTAAAGTCAGTTAACTTTGTCATTAAAAGAAGAGACACACCGCGATTGACATTTTTCTATATTAAAAATATACTTATTTACCTGCAATAAGGCCAACCTCACATGTTGGTTCTTCATAAGCACAAGTCATCATGGTTCCCACCGTGTCATTAACTACTGCTACGACATCCAAGTCAAACTCCTGTAGATTGTTAACATATAAAACAATATCATTTAATGCAAACGCCTTTTATAGTCTGCACACACTAGTATACACACATTACTTCGTACTCCGGGTTTTCTCCGACAGCCCAAACATTTGTACATTACTGCAAATTTTAGCCTTTAGCCCTACGATGGGCTCCAGCGAACCCCAGTGATTAGGGAATAAGCAAATATTTGCAATTGCGTTTTATGTGTAGATGCATAAATTGTGACATAATACAAATACAAACTCAAGATTTCAGTGTGATGTCATTCATTCATTCATCTTCTTACCTGCTAATTCCCTAATTCAGGGTCACATAGGTCTGCTTGGAGCCCAGCGCACATAGAGCAAGTGGCAGGGGTAAACTCTGGACAGGTCGCCATTAAGCGAACGACCATGTGCAACAAAATGCAAACTTGTCATAGAAAGTTCTCCGGAATCGAACCCAGGACTTTCTTGTTGTGAGGCGGCTGTGCTAACCACTACACCACCGTGCCGCCCCAGGGTGATATATTGTAACTGTTATGTAAACAAATTTATAATCCCATGAACTTTTTTAGTGTAAGGCTTAGGACATGCAATCACAAAAGTGGTTTGCAACTGCTTGGATTATGTCCCAATTCATGCGTCTACACATAGAAAACAACTGCAAATACACTTTACAATTCTTTTCAACCATTTTTCACAATATATGTCCATAGACTCATTTATCCTATTTTAATTATAGCAGTTGAAAGTTGACAGCCTTGCTCAGGGGCAAAACAGTGGCTGCATGTTGGTGCTGGGATTTGAAACCACAATCTTCTAATAAACAGTCCAATTCCTTAAACTCTAGGCTACCATTTCCCCAAAACAGCATTATGTCAAAGTTACAATATTTACAATAGTTACAATTATTAACACCTATAAAAAAGGTGGTGGAGCTAAAACTCACCTCTCTTCTTTTAATTCCCTCTCTTAAAAGATTAACAACATCTTCTCCTTCACAATCTGTGGCTTTAAATCCCTTTGTCCAGTTCACCAGGATTCCCTGCATCATAAACAAAACAATAAAATCAGTTAGCAATGCCTTAACTAGATATTATAATGGGAGAGTGAACATTTTTTATTAGGAAAAAAACAAATAACTTAAAACGTCCTTACGACATTGTTGTAAACTTACAGCATCAAGGCTGGTTTGTCTACAGGGAAAGGAGAACGTGAAACCCAAAGGAAGCCTGGCGTTCTTTATTCCCATGTAGTCCAGGAAATCTGATATGCAGGCAACGATGTGATCAAAAAGCTACATAAAAACCAGAGAAACATGTCATTAATTAATTACAATTAAAACCCAACTGAGGCGTTATCTTTTGAAAGGACCGTTGGGGTGTATAGTGTAAATGCATAAATCAGATATGGGTCGATTTTCAAAGAATATTTAAGTGGATGGTCAAAAAAATTCATTATTCATTCATTTGTATTTGAAGAAAAGAGGAAGACCAAAGAGGAGGTTTATGGATGTGGTTAAGGAAGATATGCAGGTAGTTGGGGTGAAAGAGGCAGATGTAGAGGACAGGGTAGTGTGGAGAAGAGTGATTCGTTGTGGCGACCCCTAACGGGAGCAGCCGAAAGGAGAAGAATAATTTTTCAGTATCATAACAGTCTAAATACAGATATAAATAACCTCCCACCTCTTCTCCTGTTCCCTGCATCACCTCGATAGGAATGGCATAGATTTTGTTATGCATTTCCACAGTCCGTCTTTTCCCACTGCGAATTTTCACTAAAAGCACCCTGAAGTTTGTGCCTCCAAGATCCAAAGCCAAGAAGTCTCCATTTTCTATATGAAGAATGCATACAGGACAATGTGTTCTTAGATTGTCATTTAATACAATGCTATTGTTTCTTCTGTACGGTCTCAGCAAAAAGATGAAAAAGATACGACAATAGACTCGGATATTTACATTTGACATTTGGGAGACATGGTTTAGGATAACAGTAAGATGTTGAGGGTTAAGGCTCAGGCTCTAGATGCTTTGAAGGATTCTGGAAAAGTGTAGTTTAGTGTGGCCATGGTTTTAGGCCTCTGTGTGTTGTGTAAATAAAAGTTTGCGTGTATGACAATACTGAAGACATACCAGGCTGGCTTGGCTCAGTTTCAAAAACCATTTGACCTTTATTGGTGTCAGGTGTCGGGATTTGGGCTCCTAAAATAATGTCCCTGTATTTAGTTTACTCGGGATTACTGTGTGCTGCGGTGCAGGGATGAAGACAATTAAATAGGAATGTTTGTGCAAGGTGGAGGGGACATAAAGACTGAAAAATTGTGTCAAATAAAATGATTGCAAAACATTTGTATAGCAAAATATTAAGAGGAAAAATCGTTTGCAAGTAAAGTGGCGTAGCTAGCAATGTTTGGCCCTGTAATGTTTGGCCCTGTTATTAATCATAGAACAGATCTTTAGGGAGCCTCAAAGTGTGTGGGAATTGTTCTTCCAAATTGACCCTGCCAACATAGTCTCAAGAATATATGTCTGATTGATCAGTCTAGAAGTGTTGAACTACTAACAGAAGATTATGGGTTCAATTTTATGGGATTAGTGAAATGGTCTCTAAGCCGGATCCTTAAAAAAAGTGAGATAAACCGACTATAGATTTGCATTTATGCCATTTGGCCGATGCCCTTATCAAGAGCGACTTTCACTTAATTTTTTTATACCCTTGAACAATTGGGAATTATGAGCCTTGCTCAGGGGCACAACTGTGGCAACTTGGTGGTGCTGGGAATCAGCCCTGATCTTCCAATTAGTAGGCCAACATCATAACGACTACACTACCACTTCCCCAAATAACATTTACATTTCAATTCTGGAATTTGACATCTTATCTAAGGTTCCCTTAACCACAAATCTATGATACTCTTAAATAAAAATGTCGACACAGGTAATTTTTTTAGGAATTTTTGTGGTCGCTTAGTGGTTAAGGTGTAGGACTTATACCAAAAAGACCGGGATTCGATTACCATATCCACCAAGCCATCACTGTGGGTCCTTGAACAAGCTTGCTCAGTTTTATAAAAAAGATAAAATGTAAGTCGCTCTGGATAAGGGTGTCTGCTAAATGCTGTAAATGTATAAATTACATAAATGTAAATAACTTTGGATCTGGCAAATGCTGTAAATGTAAACTAGTTTGATAGACAGAAGGTCAGACAGACAGATATCACATGTGTTTAGCTACAGTGGCGGGTCACAGTCCTACAATGTCTACCAGTTTTGACTAATGTACAAAATGTTACCTGTGCCATCTGGTGTGCTGCGCACATACGTGGGCAGCATCTTGACTGTAGCTGTGGCCTGGCTCTTCTTGCTCAAACCGTTTAGAATCTCTGTGTGCATCCTTTTCTTTACCTCCAGCAGCTGCTCTTTACTAAGCCGAAACTCTGCCAGCGTCTCGGCAATCTGACGTGTCTGATCAGCTAATCTAGAGGCCCAGGCCGTAACCAAGGCGGCACCTTTGCCGCTACCACTTTCTGAAAGCAGGAAGCGAACATCACACTCAGGCACCAGACGTCGCACGGTCTTATGGAGGCGACGGGAATACCTAAGACAGGAGATTACATTAGAAATATAATACAATTAAAGCAGGTTTAAACTTAATCACATAACAAACTGGTTCAGTTAAAGGGTTTATTTTTCAATTCCTTTTCTAAAGGTCATTTGATCTCAAAGAGCTTTGCTAGGCTGGGATCCAAATAAGAGTAAAGTTACAGTTGAGGAACGTAACAGCAAAACATGGAGTCTTGTGCTGACATATAACCTTTCTGTTAAAAGGTGATGAAAGAAGCAGAAACGTCCTGAGGTTTAAGTAAACATCACATGCTTCAGTATGCTATTCTGTTTAGAAAGACTGCCCAGTGCTCTTGCCAAGCATTCTTGATACATGATATTATTACACACCGGAGTAAACACCGGTTTAAGCCACTGAGCTTGATGAGTTGTACCCTATGTTCATGTGTACTTAGGCTTGCTATGAGGGTTGTTGTCGACTGTGTTGACGGCTGTTAAGCCTAAAACTGGCATTGGGCAGACGCACTTATCCAAACACTCTTACATTTATCTCTTTTATACATTTGAGCATTTGGGGGTTAAGGGCCCAGTAATGATAACTTGGTATGCTGGGACTTGAACCCCAATATTTCAACCGCTCTCACTGTCATTTAGATTTTTAGGCATTGTTGTTTTTTTATTAAACATTGACTTGAATAAATTAAAAATTCTATTATTTTAGAAGAGAATAAAATTAAAAATGAAACTAACTACAGCTTCACAATACAGCATGCCACTGTTATCTACTTTTGGCGTAGTGGTTAGCTCGGTCGCCACACAACAAGAAGGTCTCGGGTTCGATTCCCGGGCCGGGGATCTTTCTGTTCGCATGTTCTCCCGCGCATGTGTGGGTTTTATCCAGGTACTCCGGTTTCCTCCCACAGTCCAAAAACATGCAGATTAGGTTGATTGGTGATTCTAAATTGCCCATAAGAGTGAATGTGTGTGTGAATGGTTGTTTGTTTGTGTGCACTGTGATGGCCTGGCAACCTGTCCAGTGTGTACTCCAGAAAACAACCTCACCTGTAGTGATATTTCTATAACCAGTCTGACGTTTTGCTTTTGCTTTTCACTTTTTTTTATTGGCAATAAATATGTGAATCTTGCATAGATAAAAATTGAAAAATTGTAAGAGCAAAATCATAAAAAGTTAAAGAATTAAAAAAATGATTATTACTGTGGGTGCATCTTGTAGAGTGAGCCGTCGATAGCTATAGTCGTACGGAGACGCGGGTTATTCTTGTTTTCCTTCAGGCGAATGAGAATAGCACCCAGTGTAGCAGCAATAAGATTAGCTGAACGGAAAGAAATGATAGCGCACACATGTTGCACAGCAATGCAGTCGTCTGAAGATGGCTCCACGCCCAGACGGGTTAAAATCTCCTTAGCTTTGGTCAATCCCTCTTTACTCCTAAAAACCCCCCACAGGATAGGCATTAATGATGATTGTCAGAAAATATAGGACAAAAACACACAAGCTATGTTTATATAAAAATTATCCTAAAGCTTAACAGCTACAAGCTTGACAGAAAACTTACTTCTCAATAGCAGAAACATGCTTTGTTTCAATTTTGCCTTTCGTTAGTAGTTCTGGTGTGATGCGGCCTTCAAACAGTAACCCCTCTTTGGCCATCTTCACTAGAATAAGCCTCACCAGCTCCCCCATATACATCCCACTCACCATCTTCTCAAACCTACAATCAGGAGACATCGAGATCATTACTCGCTCCCTACCATACATATTTATTATTGCCGAAACTTACTATATATTTGTCTGACATTATATCATTTTATACGATAGTGTTATTTGGCTTACAGCTGTTTCCCAGGGTTGAGGGATCCACGATCAATATCTCGATCAAATTCAGTGCGAATGTCCTCTAGCATGCCATCATCCCCAAAAGCTCCCCATTCTGTGTTGATGCACATCCTGCCCTCGTCTCCCTCCACCAAATCGATATGTCTCATCTCCTCCATGTAGCAGGCGTTAGTGCCAGTTCCTGAGGGGAAAAGGGAGGAGCAGCAACATGAATGTTCCCTTCTGTTCATCAGGCTTTTACAGATCTGTGCAGATATGCTAAAAACGCTGTGCTACACTGAGTTATTTATAGGTGAAATCATCATTTTGATTTGGTATAAATTTTTAGTTTTCTAGAAAAAGTTTTCTAATGAAATGTTTGTGTAACAAATAAGATATTGAAAATATATTACAATAAACCAATGATTTAAATAAAATTGTTATAGGCGGCACAGTGGCGTAGTGGTTAGCATGGTCATCTAGCAGCAAGAAGGTGCCGGGGTCAATTCCTTGGGCAAGAGGGGTTTTTTTCTGTGCAGTTTGCATGTTCTTTCCGCACTTGCATGGGTTTTATCCGGGTACTCTGGTTCCCACCGTCCAAAAATATGGACATTAGGTTAATTAGTGATTCTAAATTGCCCAATAGGAGTGAGTGTGATTGTGTGTGTACGTCTATGTGTGGCCCTGCAATGGACTGCCAACCTGTCCATGTTGTACCCCTGCCTTTTGCCCCATGTGTTCTGGGACAGGCTCTAGAAGAAAATGAATGAATCAAAAATCATTCATATGTAAGAATATTCCAAGCAAAAAGAAATGGAAATATTTGTATATATTTGTGTATTCTATGACATCACTCTTGACTAAAAACACACCCATAGTATAGTCGCACCCTGACACTGATAGACAGTGTAGAGAACTCCATTTGTTTTCAACCTTGTCACAATGCGAGGGGGGGGCAGGATCAGAAACGAGAAGCGCACCCACACGCAGGATTGGCGAGTTTAATTTCCT
>JAOTRA010000032.1:12864368-12877435 GCA_026260255.1 Pseudolaguvia tuberculata
TACCCGGGGGAAACCCACGCAAGCACGGGGAGAACATGCAAACTCCACACAGAAAGACCCCAGACCCGGGAATCGAATCCGGGACCTTCTTGTTGTGAGGCGAGCATGCTAACCACTACACCACCACGATGCCCAAATCAAATTTCATTTGTTGTCTTCATTATATACATGATATGACAGGTAGGAAAATATTTCTTCCTATTTGGAAAAAACCAAGAATAAGAATAAAGCAGGAATAAAAAGAGTCGAATGTCTGGTGAAGAGAGCAAATGTACATTATATAAATATAGATATGTTGAGGAGTGCAAGTGGGATGGGAAGGTGAAAACAGCATTTATTAACAGCAACATTTCCAATATCCTGTCTCTGCACACATCCAAACCATCTCAATCTAGCCTCGTTGTTCCTAACGTTGTTCCTGAAACATCAGAAATGAGCTGTTCCTTTGACGTGCTTGTTCCTAATCCTAATCCAACGTCATGACTCCTGAAGAAAACTTCAGTTCTGCTACCTCCAACACTCATCTTTGTTTTTAGTATTTTGAAAACCATCTACTTTCCATTACTTATAAAGTTTCCATGTGGTTCTGTGCCACTGATTTATGCCTAATCATAATTATCCACACAACCTGTACTCTGATGATTAATATGAAAGTGAAGAAAAATCTACACCATGACATCAATTATAATTCTATGACTTTTCAAAAGATAACATGGGTGTGCCATTATCATCATTATCATCAAGAAATGTCATAGTAACAGAAAACATTCTAAACAAATAAAAGGGAAATATTAATTAATCACAAAGTTAAATTAATACAGCATAATACTTTTTTTATTAGGGGGCAAAGTCTTACAAAAGCCTACATAGCCATTGCCGTCTTTCCACACCAGTGAGATATGAGATATAGGAGAGTTAATGATTCACCACAGCACTATGAAGCCAGATGGACTAGCAGCATCAGACAAGTTGTAGAACCATGTGAGTGACTCGGAGACTAGCCTGGTCCTAACGCAACCAGCTTTTTGATTTATGCAAGAAAAACAAGGGTAATCAGGGGAACCACATCATGTGTAACATAACCCAGGTTTCACATTTGTGAAAAAGTTAAAAGATTTGAACTCAAAATAGCAAGAATGTTTATTGCAAAAAAAATGATACCTTTTTAATCTGATCCTCCTGGAGCTTGGTGAAGTAGAAGGACAACAAGTGGACAGCGAGCATTGTTGAATCTCACAGATGACACAGGTACTTAAAATTAAATGTTCACAAAGTTGATGTTCCAAAAAGTAGATGTTTTCGTGTTTGTATTTTCAGTGTCTCCGGTTGGTGTAGCTGTGCTTTTTCCTCCTCCCAAGTGTCTTATCTGTGCATGAGATTAAAGTTTTCTGAGGTTATAAGCTCGTCCTCTCCTGTCGTCTCCTCCCTCCTCAAGCTAAATCATTAATGGCAGTCTCCTCGCTCATGGGCCACCATTCTCACAGCTCTCCTAGCAATCAGTTTGGCTCTATTCCAGTCAGTTGCTGTTTCGTTCAAATACACTAAGCGACAACAATAGTTTAAAGGGTTTTGCCCCGCACCACCCTATTTCAGCTTGTGAAAACATCCTCAGAGTACAAGGGGATAAAAGTCAGAACAAAACAATTTGCGATTCAGAACATAGGACTAAAGTGATGACAAAGATCACAGTGCTTTCATCAGGATCATCTTCATTATATGTAGATGAGATTAGATTTAAAAATCCACAGCTATTGTGTTGATTAACGTCCCTGTTACTCTTTAACATTGGTAAGTCATCACCAGCTGAGGTAGTTTCAGTGCAATCGAGGAGTTAAATCTTTCTACCAACTTTTAATGCATTCATTTGGATGAACACATTAGGTTTCGTCAGCCGGGGTTGGAATGCAGTTACTATGGTTGCAGTTACTACTGGATTAAATGGCCGCAGTGTTAAGAAACCCTCCCTAGTTTTACATTAGTTTTTCCTATTAAAATTATAGACTGATCATTTCTTTATGTCAGTAGGAAAACAGAAAAGCAGGGGATCAAATAAACATGGTGGCCTATGCTTGGCTCAGAGGTCCATTTCCTTCCTTGCTTCTCTTTGTGCATGCAGTTTTTCTCCCATATGGAGTTTCCTTCAAGTTGTCTGCATTCACCGCCAATCCATTTGGGTTGATTTCAATATCTTTCATTTGTTTTAAAACTTAGTAACTGTGGTCTGAGATCAGCTTGCAAAACCCTATCCAGAGTAGCTTCGTGGTGACCCAGAAAATGAAATCTTGCTGATTGAATACTTGTTGCTGTTTATTGTACTGCAAATCAATTTATAACTTTGTTTTTTCTGTATTTTTATTCTCTCTCTTACTGTTAGAATAAATATTCCATTTAAAATATCCTTGGCAGTCGGAAAACACAAAATCAAGGACATCAAATATTTTTTTATCAGAAATAGCACTGGTAGCTAACATTTCTTTTAACCCAAGAAAGAAAATGTTGTAATTGTTAAGTCTATTGTTAGATTTGCCATGTGCCATAATAACATACACTAGGAGCATCTTTCCCGCTTATTCTCTAATTCGGGGTGACGGGGCTCTTTTCACAACCATTCACACACACATTCACTCCTATGGACAATTTAGAGTCAACAAATCCACCTAATCTGAGTACCTGGAGGAAACCCACGCAAGCGCAGAGAGAACATGCAAACTCTGCATAGAAAGATCCCCAGCTTGGGAATCGAACCCTTGACCTTTTTGTTGTGAGGCAACCGTGCTAACCACTACGCCACCGCGCCGCCCTGTTAATCTTTTTTGATTAACAATATTTGTTTGGCCTATTTGTGATGCTCACATCTGTACAAACTAGAGCAAAAAAAGTCTAAGTAAAAATACCCAATGTAATGGTAATGACAGAAAGAAGATTTACACTAGGACGTGTTAAAATTGCTAAGTGGGATAAGCTGTGACCCCAAATTAGGAAGCAGGTTAGAAGATGAATAATTACTATTCCTTTACTATTTGATGACTATATGAAGAGACTTTTAAAACGGCAGAAAAAAATGTTTGTAAAGACAATCACCTATTATACCTTTCCAAATGTGTCAATACAAACAGAACAAAAAAGTAAATCTCCGCTATTAAAACAAATTAAATGTTGATAAAATGATTAAAACGTTAATATTAATGCAGTTAACATTAGTGTCGTATGAGCTCTTTTGTGGAGAAAGTGATGCACTTGGAACCTGTAAATATTAAACCCATCATGTATCGTAGTCTTTATACTTTAATAAAGGTTGAAATGAAAACTTAGGTGGAGGAGTTAGTTTCATTATAAAGAGAGAAGCCCATGAAAAGTAGTAGTGCCATTTATTTTGAACCTATTAGCAAAGTCTTTTTTCATCTTGTACACATGTACTTAGATTTCAGTCAGATTTGAAAGACACACATAACTCAAGCAGATTACTGTGTGTTAAATAAGCCGCTATATAAACGTAGAAAACGAACATGTTTTATTTCTTTTTCTTATATTTGCTGTTAGTGAGCGTAGGTCCACTGGTGTTCTGCTCTTTCGTCCACTCTCGCTGCAGCTGCTGTAGAAGCTCTGGAGTGAGCAGACCCTCCTGAACCAGACGAGCACTGAGCGAACTGTCTGTCGCCAACACGTCTTGTTTCATACTAACTTGAGATTTGGATCCTCTAGCTTTTCTCAGTCGTAGTCCAGGAAATGGGGACGTTTTAGATTCTGCCACAGAACCTGCACTGGTAGTCTGTCCTTCTGTGGCACGGATAAGCCGTGTAATGTTTCTCACACCGACCTGAATGATGCTGTCCAATTCTTTCTGGATTTCCCGGACGAGGTTGGCATCAGGGAACATGTCCATGAAGCGATAGCTAGAAAAATTAGGACAGGCAATGAGAAACTATTTTATAGCCTTTATTGATCGAATAGAGGTGAGTGGAGAGATAGGGGGCTATGGGAAAATAGAACCCAGGTTGCCTGAAGCACAAATTATTTACTGGTAATTTATGAAAATTGGAAAAGATTATGAGAACAAACCAGGTAAGCAGCTGATTTTTAAACTTCACATTAAATTATGTTATCATTTGGCAGACACCCTTATCCAAAGGGACGTACAAAAAGTAGTTAGAGTCTCCATCATTGAACTGACCAACACTGGTACACTAGAGCAACTTTTTCAAGAGATTTTTCAAGAGATTCTTGATGAGAAATTTGGCCTCAGTATGGCAGTATTTTGTTTTCATTGCTTCTGTATAGTGTGCAGTGGCCTGAACAGTGGTCTATACACAAAGGCCTATAGAATAACAAACAGCTGCTGGGAAAACAGAATGTTTTAGAAAGAAAAAAGGCAAAGAGGCAAAGAGTCAAGGCTATTGTTAAAGTGGATCTACTGCATCAGGGTTATGTAAATATTAATTCTGTTTACAATGTGATTGTAAAGCTAGTACTTCGTGGGGTGGGAGAGGGGTCGTAGTGCAATGGATAAGGTGTACTGATCGGACATTCCTGTGTTATCGGCACCACTAATCTGCAACACTGCACAGCTGACTTTGAATAAGAGCGTCTGCCAAATGTTGGAAATGTAAATGTTGGAATGGTGTGCAACGCCCAAATTAGCACATAACATTCACAACACAAGCACTGGTTAATAGTGATGTAAGGAAGAACTTTTAAGAACATCCAATATCCATATTTATCTTTTTAAGTCTTGTGTTAGCCAGCATGTCATTACTGTAGATTTAAAAACAAAAAGAATAAATCTACAATAACAATACAAATAATACCTAAGCCAAAGGTAGAGGTCCAGCACATCATGTACAGCTTCCAGGTGAACAAGGTCCTTGATATTGTTGGGAGGGACCAGTGGCCAGCTTATGTGTCGACACACCCAGGCAAACGTTAATGGCTCGTCTCTGCTGAACTGTCGGGCAAACTAGAGACGAACACACAGTGTCAGGGGTATTCTCTCCGCATGCTCTACGTACATACCAGCGTGAGATTAACTGGCACTTCATGAAATATTTGTATGACTGCTGTGAGTGACGGATATTAGAAGTGTATAAATATTGATAACACAAAGCTAACAAACATCACTACACAGCGTAGATGTTTATACCAGAACTCATTCTTCATCAGTACCTTCAGGAAGGACGTGCAAACAAAAGGCTGTTTCTTGTTTATGGGTGCAGTACAGAAGACGTAGCGAGAACGCAGGTTCAGAGGAATGTGCTGGATCATATCTGCCAGGAACTTAAAGTCATCAATGTTGCAGACAAAGTAAAGGCCGTCTACTTGTGAGAGACTCACAAATATATCCTACATACACAAAGGAATCGGTCAAAGCTTTGTTTAAAATGAATGATGTGGTAGTTTTTCAGATTATAAACACCTACGATGAGATTGGAGAGCGTAGCATCAGGAAGATGATAAGCAAACATTTCAATCTGTTCTGCAGTGGGGTGAAGACCTGCAGACTGAAAATGACCGAGAGGAAAAAATAATCGCTTAATATATTTTTTTCTTTTATTATTAGAACACATCACATACTTAAAGGACTATTAAATGCCAATCCCCCTCACATATCAAATGATATGTTATCTATAAATGATACAAATAATATTATGAGGGTTAATAAATTATCAATATACTTTGAATTAAATTTTTCATTAGTCATATAAAAATTAGTCACTCATTTTACTTCTCTGTCCACAGCAAGCCGTTTCAGTACATACTGCTTTAAATGCTAAAACGTTCAGGTCACACCCAATGGGCCTTTTATCAAATGCTGGTAGTAGTAGGGTGGTGCAGTTCTCATGCTATGTCTGGAACTGGGGAATAAAGTCTAAACCAGACATTTAATATGTGGGAAGTGGCATCCTAGTGGTTAAGGTGTTGGACCAGGGTTCGAATCCCACCCCCACCAAGCAATCACTGTGGGCCCTTGAGCAAGCCCCTTAACCCACAATTGCTCAGTTGTTAAAAACAGACCAAATGTAAGTTGCTCTGGATAAGAGCGTCTGCCAAATTCCAAACTGTAACTGCAACATGTCTCTCTCACCTCTACAGGATCAACTGATCTGCCGAGGATCTCCTTCAATACAGGTAAATCATCTCGATGCATGGTGGTCACCTCTCCTTCCTTAAACATGGAACTGAAGCGACCAGCTCGGCCGGCGATTTGCAGAGCCTGAGAGGTAGAAATGGTGTCCATCTCTTTTTCGCCTTTTTCATTCACACTGGGCTTCACCAAGGAGTTAAATATTATTCTTCTGATGCTCCTAGTGAAGACAGACAGAAGATTTTTATTATTTACTAACATTCTAACAAAACAATAACCTTGTTGCATAAAATACTAGAACCAGGACAAAAACCCCATTGGGTGGCAGCATTGTCCAGATTTGTACAACACATGGTTGTATTTTTTATAGCCAACATTTTCTATGAGTATTAATCTATGTATATTTCCTGGAGCTGGCATCACAGTAAATCATAAGCTATAAGCAATGAGTTCCCTGTTTTATTCTTATCAATTACATGACTGGGCAATGGTACGAATACATCAAAAGGTAGAAAACATACTAACAAGTTCAAACCCATTCCAATTGCATCGGTAGCTACGAGGATCTTACAGGGGTCACCAGGATCGTTGAACTTTTTTGCTTGAGCCAGCTTTGTACCTGTCAATCAAATTATTTATAGTGTTAAGACGCAACATCCACATGGAGAAAACAATATAACTAATAACAAAAAGAGTTGTAGCGTGCAAACAATAAATATTAATAAAAATAAATACACAGAAGAGTTAAAGATTTATGGGTAACTCTAGAACTCGCACCAGGTGGTAGACTGCCGTAAATGACGGCACATTCCAGGCCTCTGATTTCGATCTGCCTGCTCACGGAGTAAATATCATTTTTGCTGAAACACACTATGCAGTCGCCGGGGTTCAAGTTGTCTAAATTCTCCACTGCGTGGTCCGAGATAGAGAAGGGAGTCAGTCGTTCATAGTTATGAACCTTGGAACGTTAAAAATAAAAAGCTTTTTCAAATAAATTAATTTAAAAAACAGCACATCAATCTTTGACAGTATCAACCATCTATTACAGATAAAGCTCCAGTGAGTTGACTTTAAATTGACTTTAATTTCTCTTTATACCAAACATTTTTCATTTTTCAATAAAATAAATTGTGAAACTAACAACCGTTATGCTGCTGAAGATCTGACTCACCTCGACCTCTTCGCCTGTGGTAAACATGAGTTCAGTGATGAAGCTAATGGCTGCTGGTTCTCCACACACATGGATCTCTTCAGCACATAGTCCTGATCACATGTCAAGTGTAAAGCAAGAGTCGATCTGAATTAGGGCTGTGTGAAAATACTGATACAGCCTATCGCAATGTATTGCAATTTTTATCCTCTATTAACAACACCAAATTAAAAAAGATTTATAACTAATTTACTCTCATGTTATATTATATTTAATTAAAACATCATCGCTGACAGATTCATCTAGTGTCTTAGGAGCAAACATGGTGAAAAAAAAATTAGGGTATCTTTGTATTTGTATTTATGTTTTAAGCCATTTTGCATTATATTGTAACCCATACATATAGCCAGGCATTCAATCATGATTTCTTTGCCAATACACAGCCCAGATACAAAGGTGTATCAAAAGGTTTCGAGAACAGAGGCCATAACCTTTCGTATTTTAGAAGGGTCAATGTCTACAGTATATTCTATTTGCATTAGAGCACTGTACTCACCCAGCAGAGCTCTGGTCCAGGCCCATCCTCTGGCAGGATCTCGGATCATTTGAATCTCATCGATGACCGCTACTTCATCTGATCAGAAAAATCAACAATTATTATACTTCATGAAACACAACTGAGAGCGAATGTCATCTCTTAATACGAATTCCTCAACTCACATGGAGTCGTAACGCTGCACATCTCAATAGTACAGGCTACGTGATTAGATTGTTTCCCTGCCAAATCCACAAAGGTCCTTTCTTCTCCTGTCACCAGATCACAAGGTACACCCTAGTAACGTTAAAATTATTTTATTTTATAAATAAACTTGTGCACAAAAATCCAGCTGAGTTTAAGAGAGAACTGTGGGGAAAGAAACTTACAGCAGTGTTACTCTTTTCAAAGATCTCATGCGCTAGCAGCTTAAGAGGGCCGCAGTAAACGCCAGATTTCGCCTCCAGGTATCTTTGTATAGCGTGGTAGGTTTTACCACTGTTAGTGGGACCTGCATGGAAAACAATCTTCCGTGGAATGGCACGGGCATCAGGATACCTACAAACCAAAAGCAACATTTGTTGTTTTTTCTGGCAAAATTGGCAAAAAAAAAAAGAAGGTTGCCAACTCTTTGTCGAGTTTACAGCTAAAGAGTTCTGAAATTCCAATAAAGACTACAGAAGTAGTGGAGACATATTCTGTCTGGAAGTCTTACAAGTTTGGGTTTAAGGGATGCCAGAAGCCTGTTTGGCTAGCTACTTAAATCCATGTGTTTAGATAGCGATCTTGTTTTGTTTATGCTACACACCGGTGAATGAACTATACTTTGTATATACTATACAAATACTTTAATCAATAAAACTTTTACTCTGTTTACTTATTCATTACAAATAATTTCTGACAAGCACTACTCCCCCTGAAATATATCATGACAAGTGAGCAACTGAAGTTATATATCAAGCAAGAATAGGAAACAGTTCCACCTACAAAGCATCAACAGTTCGATCAGTACCCTTAGTTCTGAAACACTTACTTACTGATTGATGTTTAAAAGGTGGTGATGTACTGCAGTAGTAAAAAAAAAACCTGACCTTAGCCGGCAACCTGGTCATTACGGCACTGGTACTTTGTTGCACTTTGGTAGACTGGGTTTGATTCCTTCTGGGCCCCCTACCACTTCATCCCTGTCCTAGCCTATCAATAACGGCAAAATGCCCAAAAATCTATACATTGGAGTTCCCAGGATGCCCTCAAGCCAGTACAGCAGAACTTTACAGATTTATAAAAAATCTGGGCAGGAGGGGAGAACAAATAGACTTGAAATTTGATAAACACCTCAGTACACCGCTTCATGCATTCATTATCCTACCCGCTTATTCCTTTATTCGGGGTCACGGGGGTCTGCTTGTGCCTATCCCAGCGAGAGACCTTGGATGGGTCGCCAGTTCATCGCTGGGCACAAATAGACGAACAACCATTCACATACATTCACTCCTATGGACAATTTAGAAACACCAATTGACCTAATCTGCATGTTTTTGGACTGTTGGAGGAAGGAGCACCCGGAGGTAATCCACGCAAGCGCGGGGAGAACATGCAAACTCTGCACAGAAAGTTGTGAGGCGACCATGTTAACCTCTACGAGTAAACCACTTACAAAACAATATTCTTTATAAGCCTAACTTTTCCTACCAGTTAGCTGGGACACGCAAATCGCTGATCTTGCGCAGGTCATCCATGCAGTCCAACATGGGAAAGATCTGTTTGGCATGTCTCATAAAGTATGGAAAAATATCATCTATATGTCCTGGAAAAAGCGTGAGATAATTACCATGATATAAACTTTTTTCTTGCATGTTAGTATCGTCTGTGCTGTGTCAGTACTCACCCGCTCCATAGCAGATGTCACTAAGAACGATGTGGAGATCAGCACTAAGAGTGTTTATTTCCAGAACATACTTTCTAAAACTAATAAACGCCTGGTGGAAGAGACAAGCTAGAAGCAAAAAAAGAAAAAAACTAAGTGTTAGCTTCAGGAATTTGAATTTATCAAGATTCTAGCAAGTCACTGTTTACTGAAAGATACTGAAGATAGCTTTCCATCATCTGGATTTCTTGGGCTAGAAGCCTTATGTAAGCTTTACTTTAAGCTGGGTTGTCTGCCACTGTTTAGAGCTTTCTGTTATGTATACACAACATTTCTTTATTATTTTTTTATTTTGTACTGCTCATCAGAATCAGAATAACTTATTGATCCCATCTGGAGAATTTATGTTTTACTTGCTCACAGAAGAATCAGCTCAAATATGTACTATACCGTATTTTCCGCACTATAAGGTGCACTTAAAATCCTTTCATTTTCTCAAAAATCAACAGTGCACCTTATAATCTGGTGCGTTTTATATATTAATTAAGTCTAGTTTGCCGCTTGATGACGATTTGCAGACACTCTGCTTAATACACGTTATAATACGGTGCGCCTTATGTATAGAATATAGTCGTTCACTGACAGAGCCTTAAAGTATAGAAAATACGGTAAATAAAAATTCTATGAATTACATATGAAATGTATCTATCACATGTATAATGTAATAATAAGCAGCAGTAAAAGCTATTACATGGCTGGGCCCTATGACAGTATTCATTTTTAACTATTTGTATTTTAAATATTTCAATATGTATTGTACTGCAATCTATCGTTATATATTGTATCATGATAACCATCATACTGTGATGTCCTTGCCAATACACTGCCCTACCTCAAATAATGATACAGCGTAAAATACTGTCAATACAGAAAACAAGCAAATTCCTTATAACAACTAACATGTGGGAAGTGGTAGCCTAGTGGTTAAGGTGTTTGAGTAATATCAGAAAGACCGGTGTTTGATTCCCACCTCCACCACTGTGAGCTCTTAAGCATCTTAACCCACAATTGCTCAGTTGTATTAAAAAAAACAAAAAAAACCAATCGTAAGTCGCTCTTGATAAGAGTGTCTGCCAAATGCCGGACTGATAACATACTCACCATCAAGCCCCTGATCAGCAGCAAGCTTTTGCATCTCTTTTCTTTTGTAAAATCTGTTTAGCACCTTGAGAAGTTCACCTGGAAGTAAATTTTTAAAAATAATTAAAACAATTTTAGCATAGTAACATATGCTGTAGGTTATACATTCAGCCTAAATGTAGTTTAGTAAATGAATAGTTGAATAGGTTGAGGTGAAGTACAGACTAAAATGTGTTACAGGTTTTAGATATTACTATTATGTTTATTTTTATACAGCTGAGCAAATGAATGTTAAGGGTGTGGGCTAATGGCCTTGCTATCAACCACTGAGCTACCACTTTTATTTATTTGTACACTTTACTACGTTACTGCATTTGGAAGATCCAAACTCGGTCCAGGAGGGCCGGTGTCCTGCAGTTTAGTTCCAACCCTAATCAAACACACCTGAACCAAAAAAAAAATCAAGATCAAGGTATGTGTGTGGAGCCAGGTTGGTGCTAAACTCTGCAGGACACCGGCCCTCCAGGACAGAGTTTGGAGAACCCTGGTTTAGTTGTATAAAAGAGATAAATACAAGTCACTCTGGTTAAGGGTGTCTTCCAAATGCAGTAACGTAGTAAAGCGGTTAAGAGTCTTGCTCAGAGGCCCAGCTGTCAACAATTAGCAGTCCAACACCTTAACCACTGCGCTACCACTCACTCTATCTTTTCTTTTTGTATTACTGTCCATGCTGAGAATCATATAACTATTAAAGGATACATATCTTCTTATCCTCCATCTCCTGCATGTATTCCCTCTCCACCTCCAGAAACCTCCTCCTTGGTCTTCTTTTCCTCCTGCCCGCCACCTCCATCCTCAGCATTTGTCTACCAATATGTCCCTCCTCTGTACATCTCAATCTAGCCTCCCTCACCTTGTTTCCAAAATATCCCACATGCATCGTCCCTCTAATAAACTCCTTTCTAATCCTGTCCATCCTCGTCACTCCCAACGTCTTCAACTTTGCTACCCTATAAAGTTGGTAAAATAACATTGTGCGCATACACCATAATGACCAAAGTAGCTGATCGGAAATAACGTGTGCTGTACGCATGCGCAAAACGACCGAATCCGCAGCATGGCAGTTTCGATTTCGTTTCTCTGTTTAAACAACAGGGTCGTTAATAATTTTATGCTTAACACTGCATTAAATTAACAATTAAATAACAGGGTCACTAATAATTTTATGTGTAACAATGCATTCAATTTAAAATTAAATAACAGGGTCACTAATAATTTTATGCTTAACACTGCATTCGGGAATTACTTTCTTTTTAGCGTAAATAAAACATACGAGTTGCGTTAACTTCTCAATGAATAACCATTAATTCTGGTTAACCGTTTAGCACTACACAGTTAGAATCCCCGACAATATTAATATCAGAGAAGTACATAACAATTATCATGTGAATTAACAATCAATGGGTTACTTTTATCCAGCGGTCGCGTTAATTCCGCTCCCACCGCTGCGTCGGCTGTGCTGTCGCTCTTCACCGCGAGTGGGACGAAGAGTGAGGTATCCGGGGGTCTCCATGAGCTGTCTGAAGACGCTGATCTCCGTGTTGATGAAGAGTTTAACACAGCTCTCTCAGTAACACACATATGTCCGACAGAACTGAACACAGCCGCGGAGTTAGATGTGATCACACAGGCCCTGCGTTGTAAGTGTTTACGCGTCAGTAAATACACACAGCGGTGAACAGACATGATTAAAACACCAGCATAGCTCTTATCTCCAGTGACCGAGTGCCTAAACTGTCAAACCAACTATTCATTAAATCACACAACATTAAACTTAAGCCATGTTGCTCATCAGAAAATTCTAAGGTCAGTTTCACCGGGGAGACAACGTGCAAAAAGCCCCCTGCAAATATTGGTGTCGAATTTAAACGCCTGATGGAAATGTACATGACGTTTGAAGACAAATTGTAACGCATAGATTGGGCAGCTTTAAATGAGATAGAAAATGTTTATATTGAAAATGCACCTTATTATCGAAACTGCATTATTAAAACATAAAAGAATCTGCAATTTATTAGCTATTTTATACAGGATTTTTTTTAGTCACAATACATCCGAACGCCACCAACCTCACCCGTCAGCTTAGTGTGTGTGTACACTGTGTCTCATCAATAAAATAGCATTCTTTCACCTTAGGAATATCGCTAAAATTAGGAATGTTCTGCCATTAAATGATGCAGAGAAACTAGTCCATGCCTTCATCACGTCCAGGCTGGATTATTGTAACGCTCTGCTT
>JAOTRA010000032.1:12877535-12893241 GCA_026260255.1 Pseudolaguvia tuberculata
CATACACATTAATTTCTGTTCAACCCAAATGAGGATGGGTTCCTTGTTGAGTCTGGTTCCTCTCAAGGTTTCTTCCTTTTCCTTGCCACTGTTGCCTCGGCTTGCTCATCAGGGACAAACTCATCATTCTTTCTGTAAAGCTGTTTGAGGCAATAACTATTGTAAAAAGTGCTATACAAATAAAATTGAATTCACAGACGTTCAATATTGAAAGAGAAGGTGTTACCCTCATGCCACCTGTTTGATTTCTGAAAAAAAAAAAAAACCCCAAACGTTAAAGTGATTCAGTTGCCAGGTATGTCTCCTTTTATGAAGCTAATCTAACACCTATTGGGAATTCTGAAGAAGTCATCACTCTCCTTCCAGCATCCAGTTTATAAAAGAGGTCATTACTGAAGAATGGACAAAATATATGTTGCAAAATGTCACCCACTTGTTATTTTGTGCCTAAAAGACACGATGCTGTCATAAAAACATGCTTAAACATGCCCTTGTCCTTCTTCACACCATCAGACAAAAGTTTCTCTCAAATCCTCTCCTTTCAGCTGATCCTGTTAGGGGTCACCACAGAGGATCACTCTTCTCCAAACTACCCTGTCCTCTACATAGGCCTCTTTCACACCAACTACCTGCATGTCTTCCATCACCTCTATAAACCTCCTCCTTGGTCTTCCTCTTTTCCTCCTGCCCTGTACCTCCATCCTCAGCATTCTTCTACCAATATACTGCATGTCCTGTCCATCCTCGTCACACCCACTCTAAACCCGACCAGTCACTAACCGTACAACATTGCAGGTCTCACTACAGTTCTCTCACGTTTTTCTTAAAGTTGAATTGACAATTGTCTAGACTCTAGAATGTCTCAAAAGTGTCTCAAAAATCTGAAGGAAAGCATTTTTAGAAATGTCATATATGAACACCTTATTGTGGAAGCGAGAAAGAGTGTAAACATAAATCTGGAATAGAATGTCCAGAAAATACACATGGATGTGAAAGGCAGTTGTCCCAATAGTTTTGTTCATGGTGCATGGTGGAAAGTTGTAGCCTAGTGGTTAAGGTGTTGGACTAATACCAGAAAGACCGGGGTCTGATTCCCACCTCCACCAAGCAACCACTGTGGGCCCATGAGCAAGGCCCTTAAACCACAATTGCTCAGTTGTATAAAAAAACAAAACAAAAAAAATAAATGGTAGTCGCTCTGGATAAAAGCATCTGCCAAATGCTAAACTGTAACTTTGCACAATAAGGTAGAACATGTAGAGTACGTTTAGCTTGTGGTATGTATTTCAGCTTATGTAACTATGGTAACGATTATCTGAAATAGACTACATTTAATAAAAACCATAGAAAACTATGTTCTGCGTGTGCTATGTAAAAAAACAACACTTTTTTAACCAGTATAAACTTGCAATTTTATTCAACAGATAAACATATTGAGGCTGGATATATACATTTTTTAAAGGTTCACTAATTCTTCAGTTTCTAATATTTGTAACACATGACTGCAGCAGCCATTAAAGGTGGGACATGCCAATCCTATGGAACTGTGCAAGTTCTAAATGTCAATATTATTCGGTTTATATCATCAGCGTAAAGGCTTATATGCTGGTAAATCAACATCCACAGGAATGTATTTTCTCACCGTCCTAGAGAAAACCAGCGCATCACATATGTGCAAAAGAATCAAAATAATATGTTAAACACTTTGTTAAACCAGAACTTTAAACAGGTTGGCAACAAACATGACTCAATTCATCATGTGGTCACATTGAAACAAATGGATGAAATAGCGATGAGTGGTTTTCAAAGAAAAAAAGAATGAATACTCTAAAATTGGATACTTGATCAAATGACATCAAGCTAGGGCAAAAAAAAAAAGAAGAGATAATTGAACATGGATATCAAAACCTCATAAACTGAACTTATGATTCATTTTGAAAAGTTTCAAATCCAAAGTTTTGTGCAGTAAAAAAAAAAAAAATCATTCTCTATTTTAACGCTACACATATACCTTTCTATTTTCAAAAAAGTAATTACAATAGGGAGAATTTATTGATTGCAATAATGACCTAAAGATTAGATTCTAAATAAGTTCATTCTGTTTTTGTTTACAGATTATTGTGTTTGTAAAAAATAGTATGGCACTGGGCCTGGGTAGACTGAGAAAACAATTAATTTCTTGTCTGCCGAAAACTGATCCGGCAGCGATTTATGAAATGTACCTCTCATTTGCAATCAGCCAGCATGCAGTGATATTCTCTCTAAAGTGAAGTCAAGTAAAATATAGTTACTATTATATCCTAAATGGTGTTGATCTATCCGAGCTTCAAAAACTAGCAAGTGTTTAAAAATTTTCTTCTAGCGAAGGGTGCAACGCCCCAAAGTATACTACATGAGTTTACATAGTAGCTTCTGTTCCAGTGCTTTCTATAGTGTTAAAGAAGTCCTTAAATGCTAACAAACCGGTTGCTGTGGACTGCAGAGTGAACACAGCGAAGGCAGGCACAGACATGGCTGATCATTGCGAACTGCGAGGAGTGGAGGTGGAGATGTTTGGTGGGATTTGCTCTCCTCTCCTGTGATTAGCCAATGGAGAAACGTGTCCATATCTGGCTGCTTGCTCACATTTCAGGCTGCTCAGCAGAAAGATTCGGCCGTGACTCTGGGGACTCGTAACGCTGGTGGAAGTTGCGCTTTCTGATTTTCTCAGGGGCTTTTCGCCACAAAACAATCTCCTGATTAGGGAAACAAAGGGTTAATGGTACTGTCTTAATTGTGTTCAATAATAAAAATGACTTGGATGATTGTCTGAGAAGATGATTGACCTGCTGTTTGAAGTATCTCCTGTCCTCTTCATCCACCAGCACCAGATTTAGGAAATACCTCACAGAGAACTTCTTGTTTACGTCTCTCATTGTAGCTGTTAGGTCGTATCCAGCCAGAAACAGGCGTATGGGAATGGACTCACCTAACAAACAGTTAAATGATGGGATACATTTTTTTTATAAAACTACAGGAAGAACGTTAGTGTATTTTTAGGCTAATCAATACTAAATCATAACATTCATTTCAATTACAGTATTTTCTGGACTATAAGCCGCTACTTTATTCTTAGGTGAACCATGCGGCTTATACAAAGGTGTGGCTATGCGGTGGATTTTTCTTCCACCGCAAGGGACGCTCTAACTGGAATTAGAATCAAAACTAAGATAGACAATGCAAAGAATAATAGACTACGCACGACAAATTACTAACTGGTAATTATTTTCAAATCCTCGCCCCTTCATCATGGAAACCACATGAAGAGGTGACAAGTGGTGAGAAGTCTTTAACAAAAACCGTCCGCATGCGAAAAGCATCCTTTTCTGATATCGGTCAGTGGATCCTAACAACGTGGAGTGCTGGGAAAGAATCTACCATCACCAACGGGTTCCAACAGGCTGGACTGCTACGCAAAGAGAGCGGCGCCCCTTCAGAGCTAACCACCCTGGAGGATGACAGTGACACGGAGAGCGAGACTGATGGAGACAGATGTGACGAAGCGTTTTTGAGGCTGTTCATCTCCGACACTGAAGAAGACAACTTCATGGGTTTCAGCGAAGATGATTAAAGTGACTTGTGGTTTCAAACACAGCAAAAATGACGGTAAATAAATACTGGTTATTTTCTCTTGGTTCTCTTGCATTTTAATCAGCAAAGTTGCTGCAGTGTTAAAAATGAACGTTCGGAAAGAATCTGTTCCGGTACATACATGTACATTTTCAGTACAAAATCCTTCTGTACATGCAGTAAATATATCAATTTTCAACATAGATATCTGCGGCTTATAGCCCGGTGCGGCTTCTATATTTTTATTTTATTTTTTTTTAAATAAAAAAATAAAAATAAATAGAGCTGATGCGGCCTATATACCGGTGCGCTTTATAGTCCAGAAAATATGGTAATTAATTAAAATTTTAGAGCTCAAAATACATTTATAATCGCATAAATAAACAGCCTAACAATAAATGCTCAAATATGGGCATACTTTGAAATGGTTGATACAATTGAGGATTATTCTGCAAAACTGGTGTTTCTCAAATCAATTTAAATAAATATTTTTACACTAGCGCACAAAATGACTAATATATTCTTACCTTTTACTGGTGCTCCATCCATAATCTCATACTTAGCCACAGTTTCTGTCTCAGTAGTTGTGCTTGGTCCTGCCAGAGGAAAAAAATAAATAAACACAGAACTTAGAGGACAAAGATATATTTTAATATTTTATATATATTTTTAAAACAAAATGTTACCAATTCCTGTCATTTCTTTTTTGATAAGCTGCAACTCCATGTGTTGGATTTTGATTCGGACCAGTAGAAAATAGATTTTACCCACAATCACATCTTTTAGGTGGTATCTTATGAAAAGTAAGAATACAGGTATCACTTAAGAATGATACTACTTATGCAGACCATTAACAACCTTTTAAACTTATCGATAAGACTACTGACTTGGACTTATTGTACTCAAACTCGATGTGTAGGCAGTCCTCGATGCCTACTTCCATCTTGATGGAATTGTTGACATCTGGGTAGGTGGCAAGCTGATGGACGATAAGGTCATACTCCTTGATCAAATCAGACAGCCTTCTCACTATAGTCACTTTAAGGAAATACCTGTGTTTGCAAAAAAAAACTCCCAACATTTTACAGTGTTAGCTGATACAGTATTATTCCTTTTTATTATGTCTTAGACGTTTTGTCTTTAACCTTTTTTCTGAACAGCTCAGTTACAGGATGTAGTCAAAAGTAGACAAAAGACTTTTATGGAAGTAATCCTTTAACTTTGTATATCAAACACTGATACAAACTCCTCTTGAACACTGGCCTACCTGTACTAGCATGAGTGTCTACCAAGTAGTCATCTGGATAATAGCAGCGCTATATAAAATGTCTCATGGCTGTTAAACGTGGTAGATGACTATTGGCTACTAGGTGCAAGTGTTAAAGACATTTATTTATAGGTGCTACATGTTTGAGTCTGTTTAGATTTTCTTTCAAAATTATGGTTTGTTCCACATCAAAAAATTTAATTCATTGAACGTGACCAAATTATTACAGCTTTTATTGAGTAAAACATATCTGACTAACCTCAGCCGCACATTTGCTCCAACATAAGACTCGTACGGTTTCTCCACTTGCATGAACTCAAAGTCATAGCTGCGGTTCTGTGTCAGCTCTCCGGGAAGAGCAAGCTCCTTCACCAGGTTCACAAACTCGTGTGTGTTGCTTTTGTCACTGAACAATTCTATTGGACAAAGCAGAAATTAATAAATAACGTATGATTGTATCACAGTGACCAGTGCTGTTAATGAGTATTAATGTTTGAAAGAACAGCAAAATCATACTCAAGCATTGGGGGGGGGAAACAGGTTTAAACAAACAGTGGCATATTTACACTGAAAAGCAACACTTTTCAGTGTAAATATGAAAAGTGTTCTTTTTCTCTTTCTCACCCTCCCTTTTCTCAATCACCCTCTACCCATGTGACAACCACATGCTTTCATAAGCCAACTGCAGTACAATTTACAGCATGATCTATTTCAGCAGTGAAGCAATAACTGAACGTGTTAAACGTTATCCAACGAAACATTCCGTAACACTGACTCACCAATCTGTCCGACAAACTCTATCCTTATTCCCTGATGCTCAAGTCGCTTGCCAGTTTGCTTGACATTGAGGTTCACCTTGTGAGGCAAAAAAGTCTTGTTTTTTTAACACAAAATATTCAATTCAAATTTATTTGTATAGCCCTTTGAACTAGGACTGTGTTTTAATAAGGGCCTCACAATACATAGGTTAATATAAAGCATACATGATACATTGCAATATAATACAATCTTCATTAATTATTAATCTAAACATAAATCAACTGAAAACGATATTTAAATATGTATCAATACTAGAGATTACAATCCTAATACATTATCATGAAATAAAAGTGTGCAAAACAATCTACCAAATGTTATAGTGAATGTGACAAGAATTTTAATGTGCCTTGTTTTGAGAGTGTGATGCCAAATTCTAATGGTATATGTCACATTTATAACTGCAGATGCAGCGCAAGTCTATCTGTACCATAAAAACCTTTTGCACTCTTATCCTTTCTTAGGGTGGTGCTGGCAAATGAACCCTGATATTGCAATTAGCAGTACAACACAATAATCACTATGCCACCACTTCCTCTTTGAGAATAAAAATAGATTTAAAATAAAGTTACAATACAAATATAATTGACATTTTAAGAGAAAAAGTCACAGACAATATAGATAAATGTATAATATATGGATGGCAGGGAAGTACAGCTGCTATAAAAAAAAATGCAGATGTGTGCAATCGTCTGCAACTATAGTGCAATATATGCTGAGCAAAATCCGGCTGAAGTAGTAGGTGTTGTGCAAGTGTGGAAAATCTTGATGAAACATTTTATAATCTTTTAAATTCCTGCAAAGATTCTTCAGTCAAAGAAATTTGTTAAGAAAGTCCTAAGTAAATGCTTGACATGTTTGTTCAGAGACTGGCCTACTTTTAGAGTAGACATTTCTTGCCGATGTAGGTGCATACAGACAAAGTTAACGTTTTCTGTTGATATGGAGAAATGTGTGATCAGACAGGAAAAAAAAATTCCCCACACGTGAAATGACTCACCTTTCCAGAAACCGACTCGCCATCATAAAATAAATAATGTTTTTCCACTTTTCCTTCTTCTGACTTTAGCTCTGCTGTTTTTCTGCTTTCTGCATCGTTGAGGACGACGTCGATCTCACACACAGGACCAAACAGACCACCGAGGAAACTCTGACATAGTAAAATAGAACAACAGCAGAAAACTAACTTTTATAGTGGAAAAAAGCCTGAAAGTTTAACAATTTATAATTCAAAACAATCCCGATTACTGACATCATCTTCACAAGACATCCATTCAATGGGGTAGGATATAGTAGACAGAGGGGATTTGGTTCGTGCAAATTGCCGTCAAGAAAATGAATCAAATCAACTCAATTAGGTTTTAATGATTTAATTATTTTAGTTTTTTCATGTTAATGAGAATCTGTCAAATTACAAAGATTTTCCAAAATATAATACATTATAATGCATGAATTCTTTATAATTATTAGGATATTCATTCATCTTCCAACCCGTTTATTCTCTAATTCGGGTTCATGGGATCTGCTGGAGCCTATCCTAGCACACATAAGGCGAAAGGCAGGGCTTGTCAGTCCATAGAACAACCAATAACACACACAACCTCAACCTAATGTAATGTAACCTCAACCTAATGTTTTTGGACTGTGGAAAGAAACCGGAGTACCCAGAGGAAACCCACGCAAGCGCCGGGAGAAGACACAAACTCTGCACAAGAAAATCCTGGCCTAGGAATTGAACTTGGGACCTTCTTGACATGAGGCAATCGTGAGTTATCAGAGAAAAATGTCATTCTCTTCCTGGACATCTTGAGCTGGATTAATCTTGTTAATCTATTAGTCACTTGCTAACTAATATTTTCACCCAACGGAACAATATACACAAAAGATGTCACGATCAGACCAGTATAAGAGTCAAAAATTGTTTACAGAACTTTTTGGAGAAATATCAGCGACTGCGCCTGATACAGCTTTCCATATATTTGTACCACATCTTGTGGATCGGAAGATCATGGGTTCATGTCCCACCACCACCCACCCCTCTGCCCTTGCAGGGTTCTGGAACAAGGTTTCTTAACCCTTAACTGACCAGCCGGATTAAAAAAATGAAATGCAACTAATTAAAAATGAAGAACCGACACTGACAGTCGACTCCTGTCCTAAAGTCTAGACTACGGCTATCGGAAATCAATGGAATCGACTCTTTGGGAGTCGACTCGAAAAGATTAATTGGTAACGTTATTTGTTTTATTCCAAGAGTCGATTCTCGTAACAGACATCTGACAGCGAAGCCCCCCCCCCCCACCACGTGAGTAAACTGTTTTTACACTCATGTCGCAAAAAAATATGTAAAATTTACAATTTCTGCACTTCTAGCTACAGATAACCGGCTAATTTTGCTGCATTGCTGAGACTGTTGCACTGGACAGCAAGTCACGCTAGCTAGTTGAACCGTCCACATTACCGCTAAAACAGAAAAGAATATTTGTTTGGGTTTAATATTTTTTTAAACATATAATTAAGTAAACATTTCAAATAATAACCCATGTTGAGTGCTTAATGCCCTGGTTAACAATACGGCGGATATCCACACCCATTCATAGCAATGGAAGCGGCAGAATCCCAAATGGCCGTTTAATCAATCAAGGGTGCGCTTCATTAAGGGCGCGGGCATTGAATCGTTAAACCCTTATTAGTGCACTAAGGGAGGTCGTAGGCGGATATTGGAAATCCATCCAGTGCACACTACCTCTGGATGGCCTTGTTTTGAGCAGCACTGTACCTAAACGTTAACAGAAAGCAGATAACCCTACCCCCCTACCCCACTGACTGACAAAGTGCACCTTTAAAGAAAACGGTCGTTATATATGAGGTAAAATACAAATTTTAGTTAATATTGTTGCCTAGAACTGATTAAACCCCTTTACCATTTCGGCAGGACAGCTTTATCTTCTCGGAGTCCCAACCGGAGCTCAGTAATTGGACCAACACGAGCGCTCCGGTGTGTGAACTTGGAAACATTGTGAATGAAAAATCGAAGTAATTTCAAAACAAAAGTCTGACTTTAATTTTAGTTGCGATATGTGTAGAGAATTGTAAAACAAATGATTTTATTATTTTCTGTCTGTTTTTCTTTTCTTGCAAATTTGTTATATGAAAACATTTTTTTTTATTTTAAGCATTGGTTATAAGAATTTTTAAAATGTCTCAGCATTACGTTAGTTCATTAATTCATTACTGGAAATGAGAGGCACTAACACAGTTCCAGTATAACGAAGACCCTGAGCTCTATCTTTATATCTTTATCTCAGTCTTTATCTCAACTCCACTGAACACCTTTGGGATAAACTGCACCACTGATTGCACCCCAGATCTCCTCAATCCTCACTGGTGCTTTGTCCTTTGGCTGCTCCCGTTAGAGTTCTCCACAGTGGATCACTGTGGTTGATTGGCATATTCAACTTGGCGTGTTTTTACACTGGATACCCTTCCTAACACAAGCCTAGTGCCTAAACTCATACTATTATGGCTAAATTAACAAATTCCCACATCCGCACTTAGTCATGGCCCTGCGATGGACTGGCGACTGCCAGCGTGTACCCTTGCCTCTTGCTCTTTGTGTACTGGGATAGGCGCCAGCAGAACCTCTGTGACCTTGAGAATAAGCCGGTTAGAAGAGAATGAATGAATCAATGAATGAATGTAAAATGTTCTAAAACCACTCCTGGGTGAGAGTTCTTTCTGTGCAGAGTCTGTGTGTGGGTTTTCTCCGGGTACTCTGGTTTCCTTTTACATGTACATTAGGTGGATTGGTGATTCTATATTCTACATTGGAGTAAGTGTGCGCGTGTGTGGTTGTTTGTGTGTGAACTGGCGTCCTGACCAGGTTGTACCCTTACCTTTTATCTTTATTAGGGAATAAGCAGGTTACAAGGTCATTAAACCCGGGTCACTGTAGTACAGCCGCGCATGTGGGTGCTGGGCTGCTTAACACTCTACACCACAGCGCTGGCCCACATCTATTTTTGATCACAAGGGCAAGAGAGTTGTTCACACATGAGCTAAACTGCACATACAGGCTGTATGCAATTGTTCATTACTGTATGTAATGTTTTACATATATCATTACATTTAACAATGACAGGTGGTGCATTTGGTACCTGGGCCTTCAGTGGGGACTCAAATGATACACCTCTTACAAAATTTTAAGTATGTCGGAGACCATGTTAATTTCTCCTTCTCCGTCAGCTATTAAAAATTCTAATTTACCTGTACAGACGCATTGCACTAGTCAAACTGGGCTGTAACAGTTTTATCATCTAAAGAGAGGAAAGAAAATTGTTTCAAGGCAATACTGAAATCTTTACCCAGCAATCTGCCAGTGCTTAGAGTAGATTAACATAGAAATATGTTTGGATTAAAAAAATGGAACATCCACATCCACATTCTGGAAAGAAAAGACTTTAAAAATGAAAAGAATAAACTGGTGGGAATCAATTACTACAATTTAATGGAATAAATATTAGAATTTAGTTTGATTCAAAAGTGGATTAAAAAGGGGATTTTTGACAGCACATATTGATGACATCAGATGGTTGTGATTGGTTAATTGAATTGTTAATCCAAAATCACATTCTACTTGTCAAGACAAAAAGAAATCCACTGATGCAATATACATATAGATGTGTTGATCCATTTTCCCAATACTTTGTCTTTACTGCACAGGTCTAAGCTTAAATGAGGACAGGGACATATTTACCTAAGGAGACAGTATTTAGCCCAATCTAACCAAGCGATTTTTATAAAACATTAATACTAACATTTACATCTCTTTATAGATAAAAAAAATTATTTAATCACAATATTGAGTCAAATGACTTCCCAACACTTTTAATATCATAGTATCCTGTATGTTACTGTATTAACACAAACGGTGTCATCTTTTTTATTTAAAGCATAATATCAATAAAAAAATGTTTTCTTTACCGCCACCTGCTGTCCACTTTGATACTGCAACATTTCAACACCGTTATACAATTCTGTTGGAAATCTATAATATTGTTCATAAACACGGATCTTTGGGTGGCGCTGTGGCCTCACAACAAGAAGCTCTCGGGTTCCATTCCTGTTCTTTCTGTTTGCATGTTTGTGGGTTTACCTTGGTACCTGCTACATGTCCAAAACATGTACATTACGTTGATTGGTGATTCTAAATTGCCCATAGGAGTGTGTGTGTGTGTGAGTGGTTGTTCCTCTTTGTGTGGCCTTGCACTGGGATAGACTCTAAACCCATGTGACCCCAAATTAGGGAATAAGCTGGTAAGAAGATGGCTGAATGAATGAATGATTTTGTAATTAAATTATGTAACACCCTAACACTGCCAGCAACATTGTTGATTGAATATACTCATAACCCCCCCCCCCCCAATCACCTGTTGTGCTCTACTTCATGTGTCAGTGTCGCAAATGAGCAAACATTGTACAGGATCAATTGTTCCTAACATCAAATCAGCTCCAGTTAAAAAGATTTTATTTAACAGAGAGAATTAATGTAGCTAAAAATGACCTGGCCAATGTAATCATTCTTATAAATCCCAACTTTTCTGTTTATGTATATTCATGGCCTTCATTTTTACCATACCCAAAATATATTTACTTTACATGTCTTTACTATAAAGAAAAACACATAACTCAAGGAGCAGCTGATAAGAAAAGGAAAAGGAAACTTGCTAAAGATGCTCAGCATGAAAGTGTGACAACGGCACTCTTAGAGAAAAACAGGAAGTCTAAGAAAACAGCCAGTTAGCAGTGCAATGCTACAAATGGCCGATGGTTGACTTTTATTTTTAATTCAACACAAAAAAGGTCATTGTACGAATGGAAATATAACCACCTACAATGACACAATGGGAAAAAACAACAAGAGTTTGCAAAGCAAATGCAACCCACTCCATACTGAGCTGGAAGTGAAACTAAGTGCACACTGCTGCATTATTCATGAGAAGAGCATTAGAGTCACTCTGTGATTTCTACTGCAAAATGATAAGCACTCATGTGTCATAAAAGTAGCAGGAAGAAAACAGACAGCTTCTTTCCTTACATTGTTTTTAATTAGAAAATGAAATGCATTGGATTAAAACCTCCTGCGATGTAGATACTAAAACCGAGCTAGAGAATTTCATACACCTGCTACTGATTGTAACTGAAGATTGATAATAGAAATGAATTACTCAAATATAGACAAATTATTAGAAATAAAGGCTGACAAATTATTAGAAATAAAGGCTGAAAGTAATTGCACAGAAAAGCAAACTGAACCAATAAACATAAAATGTCAGAAAATAATACAAAACTTATATATTACATCCAATAGAAGTCCAGTTTATACTAACAGTAACTTTGAGAGCACTTAAAAAGATAAATGATGTTTCACATAAAAATCACATTATAAATGATTATTTATTTACTGTGATAAACGAATATCTTTGCGGGCATAAAAGCATTCATCTTTCAGGAATGCACTGGAAGATAAACTTCCTCTTCCAACATAAATTACAAACTATAAAGAAGTCCGATACATATAAACATGTATGTGTGTTCATAGCAAAAGTTAAGAAAAAAAGAGAAAAAATACAGCATTTTAGGGGCTTCTTATCCTGAGAATTTTTGCTTAAGAATTATGATATAAGATAAAAGGTTTTAGCTCATTCAATGATATTATCCTCACGCAGATCCTTATCAGACAGCTTGGAATTCTCAATCATCGGAAATACATAGTCGTCATATTTGAACTCAACGGCGCTTCCTTCAGGCTCATTTTGAATCACATTATCTGGGCCACTGTCACGAACTCTTCGGCTTTCGGGAAAGATGAAGTTGAAGAGGTCTCCAGAGCCGTCTCCAGACTCCTCGGTCTCAGAGCTCTCTTCACTGCTCTCGACAGGATCACTGTATAAAAAAAAAAAAAAGAAACCCAGGGTCAGGCTCCGCCAACATCCTGTCAGCTTTCCCCCCCCCCCCCCCAAGTAGCCAGGAATGTTCCTTGACCAGTACTCCATTTTGTATGCTTTCTTTAATCCACCAAAGCCCTTAATAGTGTAATAATAACTGTTAAAAAAACGTTAAGGTTAAAATGCAGTGTAGAAAACATTTCAATAAGGCATCACATAAAGTGGAATATTTTAGATGAATCATTTAATATATTGTTTATTTACTCAACATTGTGTCTGAATAATGGGGGTAGAGTAAAAGTAAAAAGGATTTTATGGCATGGATGCTGGAAATAGAAACGGTAATATACATGACAACCCTAAGAATTCGACATAAATTAAATTATAACAAAAAAAAAAAAAAAAAACAACTCGACAGTACTAAACATTTCTAGAAAACACTTAGAATTCTGAATTTAACCTGAAAAGTTTGTTTCAACATTAATTTGTTAATAATAAGGTTCCATCGCCATGTGATACTGTTCTTAAATGTTATTGATAGTTGGTGGTATAATAAATCTTTTTATGTCATTAAATCTGATAAGCATAAACATTCATATTACACATACTGTCTGTTCTAAGCTAGTTTGTGTCAAACAAAGATTACGATCTGTTGCATGCTACAATCTACTTTATGTTGAAAGCTTATACTCGTATAGTATATATCTCTATGAATAATCTTTGATTTGAAAACAACATAACTACTTGCAGTGTCTTTAGGTTCACATGCCATCAATTTTTTTGTGTAATGCAGAATTTCAAGCAATAAGGAGAAGTAAAACATAAGTTTGTTCTCATCATTAGCAAACCCAGTTGTTGAGTGTTAAATGGAAATCAGTCTAAAGGAAGTTGACTAATGGGCTTGGTTTGCCTTCCGGTCTGTGCAGTGTCCAAGCATTAACAGTTTCCAAACCACAAAGGTTCAACGCCCAACTGCTACTGTATAAAAGGTTAAAGAATACAAATTCATGCAACTATGAAGCCCACAAGTTTTACTTCACCTTGTATTCCTCAATTCATTTTCATCAGAGACAGAAAAAGTTATGGCTCCCCAATAGGTGACATTTATTCACTTAAACCACTGCTCGATGGTAAACATAAACATAGTGAAAGCTTACATGAATGGCTTTATTTGCAATACTCTGCTGACTTTCATGGAGTGTTTTTGTATACTTTAAAATCATATATCTATAGCGCAACATCCTCAAGCGCAAAGCTAAAGTCACATGATCTTGTCAGGAACAACTCAGGAAACTTCTCATTTTCAGTAAAACATCCAACATCCCAAAACTAATTACTCACATCTTATTTACAGCTCTAGAGGGAATTCGTTGAGGTTTCCCAAACAGATCGATTGATGGGCCTTTCTTTTTGATACAGTTTGCATTTTGACCGTCTGGGTTGCACTTCATCCACGTATACCTGCCTTTCTGTGGGGCTCCTAAGAACAAATTAATAAACACCAACGGTTAGAATAACAACAATAGTATATATGATCAACTATCGACCAACTACGATTGATTATTCTACTGTAAACAATATGAGACAAATAATTTTCTAGTGATCTAATTCGGTGTTAGACTAATGTGAATTAATATAAATCTACAGTCCCTAACAAAAGTCTTGTCGCTTAGCTATTTTGTAGAAACACCTTCTATTAACCGGACTTTTAATTAATCAATTGGTGTTAGATATAATGAAAAGCTAAAACCCTCCCAAATGCTGTGTTATGGTTGAGAATATAAGAGGTAGCTAAGATTTCTTGGTATTTTAAACTACAGTGATCCCTCGTTTTTCGTGGTTAATGGGGACCAGAACCTTCCGCAAAAGCTGAAAAACCAAGAAGTAGTATTTCCCCCTAGGAATTTGTGAGTATGCGGGTACTGAACAAGAATGTTTTAAATATGTAATCCACTCGTACTCTTATTGGTCGATGTCACACTGGAAACCAATCAGGCGCCTTTATGAAAGCCCGTGGTATGTACAGTACTGAGTCAACTCATCTCTTTGGTTGACATGCAGGTTTCCTTCTCTCTCTCTCGCGCATCCACATGAAACAATGTGGCTGCTGACCCGCGAAGCACTGAAGCTGCAAAACATGAAGCGCCAAGTGACGAGGGAACACTGTATTGATGTTGCCTTTCACCCTGTAGAGCTCTTGCACAGCCCATACTGGATGTAACCCCAGACCATGAATTTTCCGCCACCAAACTTCACCGTTTTCCAGGCGACTGTGGTGTAATTAAACAGAAGATACATCTGAAAAATCCACCTTATGCCACTTTTCCAGCAATCAGCCTTTTAGCAGGTTGTGGGCCTTGGCAAATGCCAATGTCTTTTTTGTGCTGGCTTCTGGGCACTGATTCGACCATGGAGGCTATTTCGAGACAGAATCTGACAAACTGGCTCCGATTGACACAGGGACTTCAGGTGACCAGGTCTTGTGGAGCTCTGCTGCAGTGGAAAATGGGCTGGCCTTTTTTGAGACAACAAACGGTCCTATTGAGCAGTTGTCTTGCGGGGAATCTGCCTGACCTGAGCTTGTCAAAAACATCTCCAGTCTCTTCAAATCTTTTTAACCTCTGTACTTTACACTGAGACACACTGGAGGTCAGCAGTGGATCTGGTCTTCAGCCTCTTGATGATCAACACTAGTCTCAGGGTTAATCTTAGACATCTTAGGTCTAGTTGCAGTTGATGTGAAGGTCTAGTGTACTGGGGTTCTTTTTATACACACCTGAGACTTAATTGATCCATTATTAGTCAAAGTGAAGCTCATACGACAAGGCGCCAACACTTATGTCTTTGTAAAATGGACTTTACCAAGCTGTGAATATTAGAATACTTTTTGTCAGTTTTGTTTTGCAATGAAACATTATTACAGAAGATGCTGGGATTAAAATAAGCCATTCCTTGTAAAAAAAAAAAAAAATCTTGATTAGAAATATATTTCAGCGGCACTTCAGGTCAATTTGTACACAAGCGACAAGACTTTTGTCAGGGACTGTATACAAATCTCTCTCTCTCT
>JAOTRA010000032.1:12893341-12906923 GCA_026260255.1 Pseudolaguvia tuberculata
GCAACCCTCCCCAATTATCCGGGCTTGGGACCGGCACTAAGAATGCACTGGCTTGTGCAACCCTAATGGCTGTGTTCATTTGAATATTTTAATAAAGACTGAAAAGTATTTCAATCAATAACTGTGCAACTCTAAGAAGTGACACATTGGATACAGAGCCTTCTGGCATTCAGACACGCACACACATCTTCTATTGTAAATAAATATCTAAGTGTACATTGAGCTATTTTACCTTAAGAGAGAAAATCGATAGAAATATTTACTGTTTAATGGTTGAGTATAATTAGAAAAATCATCTGGCACCTTGCTATTACCATTCATGAGAAAAATTAGGACAATTATTTTTTAAATTACATATTATTTATATTATATATATAATCATTGGAATTACTTATACAGCATTGGTCATTTGAACTTTGGGTAAATATAATCAATCCCATTTAACACAAATATAACTCTATACATCATTTAACAATTATTAGCCAAATATTTGAGCGTTGGCTGTGCTAATTGTGGTTGAATTGAGAAAAACATGTTGCAAATCAATGGCTGAAATATCTTGGAGGCCCTGGTTCCTTTGCTGTTGACATGGACACGGACAGAGGCACTTTTTCTACAGCTTGCCTATTCATGCCAAATTCAACAAATCATGACACATTGCTTTGTGAACAGCTTACTGGTCTCCCTTTGAGATCTTCTTGGGAACTCCTCTAAATTTTTCTTGCCTCAGCCCTCTCCTTGTCATGCTTTTATTACTCAGTTTGACCCAGTTTCTGAAGAAGCATATTGAAGAATTTAACGCCTTCATTATGAAATATTTCTATATATGCCCTCTCAATTATAGTAAAGGCCCTCTCAAATATAGCATGTCTCATGATGGAAAACATTTAATTACATTTAGATAAAGATATGTATTTATTACATATACATTACAAAAGAGGAAATGTTTATATTGGGATAGGCGCAGCAGACCCCTGTGACCCCCGGATTCGGGAATAAGCGGGTAAGAAGATGAATGAATGAATGAATGAATGAATGAATGAATGAATATGTATTTATTACATATACATTATAAAAGAGGAAATGTTTATATTAGTTTATAACTATATTCCATCCTTGAATGGTGGGGTCAGAGCACAAAAGCAACCATCATTGAACCCTGATCTTTTTTAATTAACAACCCAGAGCTTTATATGCTTAAGCCACCACTGACCTTTTTCTGGTATTTGACAAAATGAACCTTTCAGGGAAAAGGTAAAACTATGGTGTAAGGTAGAATTTGTGGGACAATTAAGATTTTCATTTGGCTCTTGAATAATCTATTATAGCCAGACTTTCTCTGTTATTGTATTTTACTAGTGTGTATTTTGCATAAACAAAAGCTTTTATGTCATGTTTATTCATGGCCATAATGTTACCCATACTCAAAAATACATGTATACATTTATTGCTATGAATAAAACACACTACATTTTCTTTTCAAGAAACAGCTGATGAGAAAAGGAAACTTGCTAAAGATACTCAGCATGAATGTCTGATAACGCCACTCTTAGAGAAAAACAGGAAGTCTAAGAGAACAGCCAGTTAGTAGTAGTAGTAGTAGTAGTATGTTACAAATGGCTAATAAGTTAGAATAGCTTTTCTTTCTAATATTCTGGGCAATTTTTGAACCTTGTGGCTTTTGAGAAAGATGAACTTGAAGTAGTCGCCAGAGCTGTCTCAAGACTCCTTGGTCTCAGAGCTCTCTTCAATACGCTTGACAGGATCACTGTATAAAATTAAACAAAGGGACAAAAAAGGATTCCTGGGACTGAACAGGGACAGAGAGAGACTCCTCAGGCTGAGCAGGGACAGAGGTGAGACTTCTTTGGCTGAGTAAGGATAAAGGGAGACTCCTCGGGCTGAGCAGGGACAGAGGGAGACTCCTTGGGCTTGGCAGGGATAGAAGGAGACTCTTGGGGCTTAGCAGGGACAGAGGGAAACTCCTCAGACTTTACAGCGACAAAAGGAGGGACAGAGGGACACTCCTGAGGCTTGACAGGAACAAAAGGAGACTCCTTAGACTGAGCAGTGACAGATGGAGACTCCTTGGGCATGACAAATAAAACTCATGTTTAATATCATGTACTACCTGCGTGTGTCTAGCTGGAACCATGTCTTTGGGCGATTTTTCTGTTACGGTTAAATACGACAACTTAACACATACAAAAACACGATTTATTTACAGCAGTTCAACTTAAAAACTTAGATTAGAAAACGAAACGAAAACAATACTGCAGATTAACTCTGATATAGCGATACCTTATAGAACAAGGAGCAAGAATTAAATCATGAAAACACGCACATGCGGACACGAACACATAAACGGCAACACAAACAATAATCCATGCCATTACTAAAATGGTACCTCCTTAAACAGCGCTCCATCGCCCGGATGCTTTATTTGTATCCTCAATCAGAGGGTGATGTTGGCTAATGATGTAGGAGGGGTAGGGTAATTATTATCGTTACAGTGGTAGAATCGAATTGTAACAGTTTCTGGTAAACTCCAACAGGGAATTAAAGTGTATGCAGCCTGAGATGCACGTTTATATACTGACAGGAATCCTGCCTACTTGTTAGTCATCACACAAACCCGACTGTACTTAGTATACCGATGAGTAGCTTAATATTGACATTTATCAACAAAATTTTATAAATTTTACCATTCATTCATTCATTCATTCATTCATTCATTCATTTATTCTTTCATTTATCTTCTTACCCATTTATTTCCTAATTCGGGGCCACGGGGGTCTGCTGGAGCCCATCCCAGTGCACATAGGGTGAGAGGCAGGGCAACACCTTGGACAGGTTGAGAGTCCATCACATGGCATACATAGAAAAACAACTCGCGCGCACACACACTCACTCAAATTTGACCAATTAATTAAATCAGTTACCTCACAACAAAAAGTTCCCGGGTTTGAATCCCAGGCCAAGATCTTTCTGTGCGGAGTTTGCATGTTCTCCCCATGCTTGCATGGGTTCCCTCTGGATACTCCGGTTTCCACCCACAGTCCAAAAACATGCAGATTAGGTCAATGGGTGATTCTAAATTTTCCATAGGAGTAAATGTGTGTGTGAATGGTTGTTTGTCTATATGTTGCCCTGAGATGGACTGGCCACCTGTCCAGGGTGTACCCCCGCCTCTCGCCCTATGTGTGCTGGGATTGGCGCAGAAGACCGCCGTGACCCCAAATTCGGAATAAGCGGGTAAGAAGATGAATGAATAAAATCAAAAACACAAATAGATTGCCAAATATTTGTGGACACCTGACCATCCCAGTCTCATAAAGTTTGGAAACACACATTTGCATAAAATATCTTCCATTCACTGAAACTAAAAGGTCCAAATACAGCCTCAGTGCACAGACCCAGTCCCATGAAAACATGGTTGCCAAGGTTAGTGAGAAAGAACTCCAGTATCCCTCAGAAATCCCTGACCTCACACTAAATACTTTTGAGATAATCTGGAACACCAAGTGCATCCTGGACTTCCTCACTCCACCTCAGACGCGAGAAGTGCGTTTGTTGCACTTATTACAGTCACATGGAAAATCTTTTAAACTTATTTATCCATAACTAATGGAAAATTACATTAGATGATCCAAAAATTGGGTATTGCTGTAATTAGGAATGCCGCAGGATTATGCTTAACCCATTGCAACATAATAAATTTTAAGTAAATATCCATAATAAATAAATGAATTTCATTCATCTTTGAACTTATTACTTATTCCCTAATTCTGGGTTATGGGGGTCTGCTGGAGACTATCACAGTGCAAATCTGGGTACACTCTGGGCAGGTCACTCCTATAGGCAACCAATCAAACTAATAAATGTTTTTTAGACATTCGAAGAAAACAAAAGTACACAGAGAAAGCCCACACAAGCTCGGGAAGAACATGCAAACTCCACACAGAAAGACACCAGGAACCTTCTTGCTGTGAGGCAACCGTGCTAAACAATATATTGATGCACTGCCTTTTACTTCAAAATTAAGATGTCTGTTTTCTTGATTTTCAACTTTTTTGAAAACTGTGTTGACATTGATAATTTCCTATACTGACTAAAATATCTTTTCTTGTTTATAATTGCACAGATGTTTTAGGTTATTTTTTGCTTCCTATCATTCTAAAGCTAGTAACGCAGCTTTCTTCTCATCAGCAGCTTTAAATTTAGATGTTAAGAACTAGTACAGTCAACATCATCAGGCATCTCATGGATCACTGACTCCCTGATGAGTTACTGCAGTTATAGTGGCTTGCAAAAGTATTCATACCCCTTGAATCCCTTGAATTTTAAAAAACCCCTTTTAAAAATTTTCTCACATTATGACCACAAACATAAATATATTTTATTGGAATGTTATGCTGAGATGGACTGGCAACCTGTCCAGGGTGTACACTCGCCTCTTGCCCTATGTGTGCTGGGATAGGCGCAGCAGACCCCCGTGACCCCGGATTCGAGAATAAGTGGGTAAGAAGATGGGTTCCACAAAGTATTGACTCAGGGGGGCTGAATAATTTTTCACACTGCTTTATTTGTAAAAAATAAAATAAAATAATTAAACTTATGTATAATTTTCATTCTATTTCACAATTGTATGTTGGTCTTTCACTTAACATTCCAATAAAATATATTTATGCGTGTGGTCATAGGGCGGCGTGGTGGCATTGTGGTTAGCACCATAGACAATTAGAATGTGTGTGTGAATGGTTGTTTGTCTATTGTGTATGGACTGGCAACCCGTCCAGGGTTTACCCCCGCCTCTCGCCCTACGTGCGCTGGGATAGTCGCAGCAGACCACCGTGACCCCGAATTAGGGAATAAGCGTGTAAGAAGATGAATGAATGAATGAATCTGGCACCTTGCTATGACCATTCATGAGAAAATTAGGATAATTATTTTTTAAATTACATATATTTATATTCATAATCTTTGGAATTACTTATACAGCATTGGTCATTTGAACTTAAATAGATTTGGGTAAATATAATCAATCCAATTTGACACAAATGTAACTCTATACATCATTTGACAATTACTAGCCAAATATTTCAGCGTTGGCTTTGACATGGCTGTGCTAACACTGGTAGGGATTTTGACTTGCATATGTTGCAAATCACTGACTGAAAGAGCTTGGAGGCCCTGGTTCCTTTGCTGTTGACATGGACAGAGACAGGAGAAATTTATATTAGTTATAGCTATTTGACAAAGGGAACCTTTCAGGGGACAGGTGAAACTATGGTGTAAGGTAGAATTTGTGGGACAATTAAGATTTTCATTTGGCTCTTGAATAATCTATTATAGCCAGACTTTCAGACTAATGGCAGAAAATCTGGGAAGCTTGTACACATTGGACGGCCCACTCAAGAGGACATATGGCTGATAGGTACCACCATCAAGGAAGTTTCATTTTATGACATGAGTGTTGTGTTTAGTGTTGTGGAAATGTCCCCACAATAACAGCCAGAGAAGCATAAGAATCCATTTTTCAATACATCTTGATTAATTCTCATTTTGAGAGAGAGGCGACTGACTCACAACACACCAATTCTATTTCTCAGCATTAGTACTCAAGTGTGAACTGCACATCAGACACTTAAAGAGTTAAAAATCACACACTGCATATGTGTGTGTGTGTTTGTGTGTGTGATATCTGGATGAGTGTGTGCTTCTTTTGTTTCATACACTATGTCACATAGTGGAAATAGGTTTTTCTACTCCTCTGTAAACTGACTATGACTAAAGCAGCAATCAGGCTATAGTCACTGTGATAGTCTCTTTTTTTCAATTATGTGAAAAACTGCCCAACATTATTGGCACAAAGGAAATGTCACCACATTAGACTAGCTAAATCAGGAAGCACAGCCTGTATGGAGCATGTTTTTTGCTTCATACTTCATCATGAATTTCTCAGAGTCAGGAAGTGGTTTATAATCCACTCACAGGAAATGACAAAGGCATCCTATTAAAGATGTGTCAATTTTTTCTGCCATAACCACAATGAAAAGAGTCTTGAACAGAGTGTAAGCTTCAAAGACTAGCATCCCAAAACCTGAAAAATCATTTATTTATTATCATTATTTATAAGAATTTTTTTTTTGTAACTTATTTTGAAATGGCAACCGTCTATCTGCTTGTATGGGCAACAACTGGAAAAGTAAATGAGTACCGTTCACCCACTCTATAGCACAGCATTTATAGCCTTCTCAGCAAGATACTCCAACCGCAGATCTTTATTCCAGATAGAACTAAAACACATGCTTGTTTTCTTCGGCATTCTGAAGCAAATCATTTTAAAATGTTTTTAAAGGCTATTTTTATGTAAAATGTTTATTTTGGAAAGTTTAAGCTGAAATTCTATAATCTCATATGTGTATTTTATCCACAAGCCCATCTCCTTAGTGTACATCAAATCTAGACAGTTCCAGGTATCATTCATTCCTTAAGTGGGCCACAGGAAAGCACTCAATAAGTATAATTTGTTTGGGCACAGCTTAAGTTGGGGATTAGGTCATGTCGCAGAAGAAGTGAAATAAATAAGGCCTTTTGATTTCCTCTGTAAATGGCTGGTGCATTACATCATGACCATGAGCTTGACGGAAACGAATCAGCAATTGTATTACTGTTCTCGATTTCACATACATCAACTGAAACTTTGGGGATTTCTGTTTTCTAAAACCATAGCAGGTTTTTTTTTTTTTGTTTCCCGTGTAAGAATAATAGAGTAATGACTTTCTGTCATGCCTGGAACAAACAGAATAGATTTTTTCTTGATACTCATACACAATCCCATAAGGTTGTAAATATCACAGAGTGGTATCACAGTGAGCCGTTATTCTATTTCAATGAAAGCTAGCAACTTCTGGTGAGATAAGCATTCCAATTTAATTTGTCACATACATGATTAGGCACCATACAACATAAAGTGAAAAGTTTCTCTATCCCATCTTACAAAGTCTGAGTCAGGATGCAGTGTTGGCTATGAAACAGCACTCATGGAGCAGGAAGGGTTAATGGTCTTGCTCAAGGAGTCAGCAGTGACAGACTTGAATGTAATATTCTAAATAACTATTTATTTACAATTCCTAAATAAGTATTTAGATTACACACTGTTACTATAATAACAGTGGTCTGTTGGAGAATGTCTGATTTGAAGAAACAAACAGCGGCCTACATAATGCGTCACAGGCTCCAGGCCACAGAAAGGAAATTATCAGTTGAGCCTGAGACAGAAGCAGAGCTCCCCTGTTAGTCATCACACAGTTATAACATTAGTTTACAACAATAATAAGAAGAAATAAACAACTGCAGTTACTGTAACAAAGGATTTATTGCCTAATAATTAAATGACAATCTGTCATTTTGTATATGTACATCAGCTTTACACTTTGTCTGTAGGTCTGAATACATAAGTACAGGTTATAGTACTGTACTATATGTACTTTAAATGTAAAATGTGATGTACTGTACTATATGTACTTTAAATGTAAAATGTGATTTCAGTCACTAGCCCATAATAGAACAGCATGTATACACAAACAGCCCACATCGTCACAGTGCCGGCACTTGAAACTCATTTTCTGAAAAGTGCAGTTGCAGTTCTGCCCCCCCCAGACATTTTTCTGATAGCTTTAATTTCAGACTAGTTTTACCATTTCATTTAAATAAGTAAGACAGCTAAGGAAAACGTGTTCATTTATTTATTACTCATTCAACAGCTACAACATATTTAGTACAGTTATTTTGGACATGTATGAGAAACATGGCTATATTGTAGATCATTAAATAGCGAGTCAGTCACAGTTAATCATGCAATTTAGCCAGTACAGGAAAATTCTCTTAAAGCAAGTTTGACCTCAATGATGAATTAAAGGACAGGGAAAATATGAAGATAGATATAAAGGCATAGATTCTAGTCTAGTGCAATGATGGTTTAGAGTTCATGTGGAATTAATGTAGTTTTACTTCCAACTCTGATTCCCGTCTTCAATTATCTAAACAAGGTAATTAGTATTTAATCATAGTTGGACAAAGCAATTCTACTCTGTATTCTATTGATCTTTATAGGCAGGAGGGACACCATTTCTTCACTCAGCTCCAGTTCGGTCTCTACAGATGTCTTGGCTTCTGGGTTCTCTTGGCAATACTGCACAACAAAGTTGTATGACTCAAGGGAGAGGCTGAGATTCTCCAGTTGAGCGGTCGGGTTTCCTGAGATGATCTTGGATTGAAGACGAGCAATACGAAATTTAGCCACCAGTGCTGGTCTCAGCAGATCGTCTTCGAGTTTTTCAGGAAACTTGCCCTCTGGTGAGCGGATAGAGTCGAGGAACATCTGGTAGTACTTGATAGATGCCAAGCATAAGTGATTAAACTTCTTAATGGTGTGTGTGTCTGGTTGGTCCTGCTTTTCAGCCACGGCCAGTTTTAGGTCCATCATTTCATAGAAGGTCTCAGCGAGTTCAAACTGTAACTGTCGGCAGATCAGTAGGTAGTACTGAGCGTTCAGATCTTTGCAGATAGGCTCAAGCATATCCACTCGCCTCTTGTGCATCTTGCAACGGCGCTCCAGGTCCTCCTCGAAAAAAGCCAGGACCTTAAAAAGCGCACTGTGGTCCTGAAGGATCTCAATGTGGTCTGTTACATGACCATCCATCTCAAAATACTCCTTGGCCTGCGCTACATATGTTTGTCCCACCAGGAAGATAGCACGGGCCTCTTCGAAATTCAATGGAAATATGCAGCTCACTTTCTCCTCCTGGTTACAAATAGAATCGAACGTATCAGCAGAATCAAAGAGAAATGCTATCTTTCGTCCTCTCTCCTTTTCTTCCTCCTCGCCCTGTCGAGCTCTTTGCAGTTCTTCCTGACGATCTAGGTCTAGCTCTCCAATGTTGTCCTGAAGAGGGCAGTAAAAACATTTTTATTTATCGTACAATAGTCTTTATCTAGCAACACACTTTTATCTATGAAAAATAAGTATAAGTGAAGAAATTACCTCCAAAAGCTTTTTAGAATCTTGTAACAGATTAAGGCAGTATTTGATCCAGCACCTTGCAATTTCAGATTTTTTCTGACGAAGCTGCTCACGTTTTTCATATTCAGCTTCACCTGGCAAAGAAACAATAAAAATCTGAGTTTATTTTTCTTGATTTTACAACATAACACAATGGCATGAAACGGAAGAAAATATCTTGTTATAACATTACATGTAATGATAAAATGCTTGACATGCTAACATATTACATTAACAATAAAACCCTCGCAGGTGCCATGGTATGCAGACGCTGGCACCCACAGGTGACACAGGTTTTCAACCCTTTTTTCATCTCTGTCTGTCTGTCCGTCCAATATAAAGACAAAAAAATGCCTCAAAATATCTTTTTAAAGACCATTAGATTTCATTATTTATTATTGGATTATCAATTTATAAGTGTATATTTGAAACCAGAAATGTTTATTAATAGTAGGGATGTTTAAATATAATTACACAAGTATAATGACAAATATAACCACAATTTCTTTTTCAAAATAGTGCATTGCTATTTTAACCTCAAGTATAGACTCAACTTTCATTTTGAACTAAAATAATTAATTAAAGCCCTCAGATTGCATCAAATCCCTTCCTTCTCTGCTCATGTAGTAAATAAGGCCGCCTTTGGCTTTGTTGCATGCTCATGTATAGTGATACTGTATGTGTTGTACCATGAGGTCTTTTTCAGTACACAGTCTTTTCGATGATTTATCCCTAGAGTGGCAGTCTGGTGGTGCTGGGGATTGAAGCCCTGATCTTCCAATTAGCTGCCCAACATGATAAACATTCAGCTACCACTTCCTTAATAATTTTAGGCTGTGTTCTAGGTAAATGTGCCCGCTACATGTGATAAAATTGATTTCCTGCAAATCCAATAAAATGATCTAAAAAATAAATATTAAAATGCAGACAATGTGATGGTTCAATTCAGGAAATTAAACATACTTTCTTTGGCAGCAGCCTCTGAAGGGACCTCTCCAGCCAAACCAATGATGACATTAGCTGCAGCTAAACAATGCCGTGCCTCCATGAATCGTGTCTACACAACACATCAGCAAAAACAACTTAAATGTGGTAATTATGGAATTAGTGTTTGAAAGTTAATGCCTTTCATTATGCAGTTAACATGTGGATATGATTGACTACAAGCAGAACTGAGTAGACAGTGCATGGTTACAAACTTAGCAACAGCATAGGTGCGAAACATTTCTCACACTTGGTGCTTAAAAGTTTTAGCACAATATGTGAGTTTTACAAGTTGCCACTGACCCAGATTGTGTCACGCACGTGGGTGAAGTTACCAAAACCACCAGAGGGCGACAAAACGGTGGGTTTATTTTTCTAGCTATGTGCTTAGTCTGTCCCCAGAATGGTCATTGGTTTAGTTTTCAAGTGTGTCTCGACCCCGATTATAGGTTCTATGATATTAAAATCTTTTGGAAAGGCTTGGAAATATACACATGCAACAATAACAGTTCAAATTGTCTAAACATAAAACAAGCATGTGATTTCTTGTGATATCAGTGGCGATGTATAACACAACCAAATTTTATAGGGATGTGGCAAAATTTGAATGAGAAAAAAGATTTAACAAGAATTAAGATTTTAACTTAATGAAACTTTATGCCATGCAGTGCTGCACTGGTCACAAGTGTTTGCACCATTAGCGTTATTGTGGAGTTTGTTCATTCATTGCTTATGGCCCATAAGAATACTTTACTTTGTATTTATAATTAAATATTTTACAGCTAATTACAGACAATTCTTTGTTTTGTTCTTGGTTTTCTATATGAACATTTTGGATCCTGGAACAAGTTCTACATTTTTATAGAAATATATAATGCACAAAACAAGACTTGTACATTAGGGTACGATAGAAGAGTTTGATTTTCAGGCTTACCTTAGTAATATAATACTGTGACAGTGTGGCAGCATTGATGGCCCACTCGAGCGGAGCAAACTGACCAAACTTCAGCTGCCTCTGCAATGTGCTGTGGCAGTACTGTCCAGCTTTCTCAAACTGATCCACATTCTTATACACTTGAGCCAGGTAAAAAAGTGTGTGTGTGTACGCCATTTCAAATCTAAGCAAGATAAAAAGAATGATAAAATAAAAATAATAAATAAAATGGTATTAAAAGTTTGATTAGAAAGAAAAATGCATAGATTACCGCTTCATTCTCTCCTGCTGGGATGGTGCATCTGTCTCTGGTACAAAGAAATCTACCAAATCCAATGGTGGTTGGCCATCCTAGAATGTCAAACATGAGATTTTTCCATATTTCATATATCCAACAATAGCTGTTACTACATAATGTTTATGCATTCATGCTTAAAAACCATTTCCTGAGCTTCTGATGCATATGGCACAGAAAAGTAGGAGCACCGTTAGGGTAAGTTTGTGCACTTATTGTTTTTATTAGTAGTTACATTATTAGCAGTGATGTACATTTGGTGCAAAAAGGCTGTGGTAGGGGACACCAAATTGCTAGCGGTGCCCCGGCACAAATCTAAAATACTTTAAAAAGGGTTAAATGCCTTTCTCAGGGGTCCAGCAGTGGCAGTTTGGTGGTGCTGGGAATTGAATCCTGAGCTTCTATTAATCAGTCCAACACCTTAACCACTATAATACCATTTCCCAAAGCTTGGTAACTTAATTCATAACATTTACATCATATGGCAGACAGCCTTATTCATTGTGACCTCCATTTATCTCTTTTATAAAACTGAGCAATTGGATGGCCATATACAGGTGCCCAAGCCATGCCAGATTGGTGGTACTGGGAATCGAACCCTGATTTGTGTGTATAATAAATGCATATGACATCTTGAGAGTGAGTATGCTGGATGCAGTAAGAGAGGTTTGAGTTTGGGCTGAATTAAAAAAGCTGTGTCACCTCTTTCATATATTGAACATAAATGGACTCAGCAGTTTCTAAAAAGCCTTGAGCTTTTTCCGTTTCCTCTCGTCCGGCCCATAAGATTCCAAGCTGGTTCTGTAACAAACAAAAAAAATGGAGAAAAATCAGGGCCAAGAGAATCAGCAGTTTATCCCGTTACCTCCCACATGCACATGATCCTACAGTGTTATGGAGAAATATGATTGACAGGCCAAAGGATTGCCATGGCTACGGGCAAACCAGCATTGTAAGGCATTAATTATAGTGATGCTTTGATTAAATAACTTGTGCCGAATCTGTATGGATAGTAATAGAAATGCCATTGAAATACAGGAAAATGACGGCCATTTACCCTGACTTGTAAGTGAAGCGAGACGTTTTCCCGTGTGACCGTACACTCCTTCAGTAATTTCATACAGTTCATTAGGTACTCTTCTCCTGCTGAAAGCTCCTCGGTTTCAATATGGTTCACACCCAAGTAATAGTCAATCATACCGAGTTTGGCAGCTCGGATTCCAGCTAGTGAGTCGCCCAAGTGCGCGCCTCCATTTATCGCCTCTCCGTCTCCGTCCTCTCCTGTATGTCCCTCCGGCTGTCGGTCTTCATTCTCACGGTCGTCTACAGTGAGATTCTTTATTGAACAATAAATCTCCTTCAGTAGCTCCCTGGCTTTGTATTTAGAGCAGAAAGGATCGTTTTCCGGATCTTTTCGCGATTCTATTTCGGAAAGATCTTGGGCGCGGCGAAATTTCTCGCACACCTCCCTCCACTCTCTACTGTTGTCGGAAGCCATGTTACATTCAAAGTGACGTCAATAGCATGACACGGCCACCAGGGGTCAATATAGAGCCTGTGTCACTACAAAAACAGACCGGTGTGCAACCGTAACGCGATCGTTACGGCCGCTGAATGATTCTATATTGTGAAGTGTAGATAATACAAAAGCAAGCATTTATGGAATAAAATCACTGTCAAAAATAATCGTACGTAATTCAGAGATTTGTGTGTAATTTTAATTTAGTTGTACGTAATTTAAAACTTTTGTATGTAATTATGTTTGTTGTCAAAGTTGGATTCCAAAATGAGAGCCACGACTTTTTACAAACACAAGATTTACGGTTTTTATTAGGATAATCTAATAAAACCTACGACTAGGACAGTTCACACACACACAACGCTTGTTTTCACAAAATCTGTTACACGCACGAAACGCCAATTTACCACTACGAAGTTCGGGGTGCGAAATGACAAAATGCGAAATCAAAAACGTCATCACGTTCCCAGGCATTACGATCCGAGTGAAAATAATCGATTCCCAGAGACGCGCATGCGCCCGTCACCGGTTTAAACCAGTAGCGGCAAAATGACGGAGCAGCAGCCAAGCTCATCGTCTCAGGTAAGTTATTTTATGTCCTTCTATAATCGGACAGGTTTAATTGTTAGTTATCAGTAAAACTCTTCTTCTCCTTCTCCTTTCGGCTGCTCCCGTTAGGGGTCGCCACAGCGAATCACTCTTACTGTCCCTGTCCGCTACATCTGCCTCTTTCACCCCAACTACCTGCATATCTTCCCTCACCACATCCATAAACCTCCTCTT
>JAOTRA010000032.1:12914993-12938348 GCA_026260255.1 Pseudolaguvia tuberculata
GAGGATAGAGAGCAGGTTGAGAAGAATCTGGAAAGGTGGAGGTATGCGCTGGAGAGAAGGGGAATGAAAGTTAGCAGGAGTAAGACTGAGTACATGTGTGTGAATTGGGGGTGGTGAGGATGGAGAGGATTAGAAATGAGTTTATTAGAGGGACGCCGCATGTAGGATGTTTTGGAGACAAGGTGAGAAAGGACAGGTTGAGATGGTTTGGAAATGTGCAGAGGAGGGACATGCAGTATATTGGTAGAAGTATGCTGAGGATGGAGGTGCCGGGCAGGAGGAAGAGAGGAAGACCAAAGAAGAGGTTTATGGATGTGATATGCAGGTAGTTGGGGTGAAAGAGACAGATGTAGAGGACAGGGTAGTGTGGAGATAAGCGATCCGCTGTGGCGACCCCTAACGGGAGCAGCCGAAAGGAGAAGAAGAAGAAGAAGAAAATGTTTAATAAAACCTAGATCTAGAACCACAACGTTGTAAATGTTTGTGACTTTCCTTGTATAATTCAGACTTAAGTATATTATTGCTTTTTTCATCAATATCTTGCTGATAGATTGTGTTAATTTATTAATAGGCATTTCCCTTTTAAGTAGCACTGCAATTATATAGTATTACTTTGTCTATTTCATGTTATTGTGAAATAAATATAAACATGAATAGGATACACATGAATGTGGGTAATGTTATGATCGTTTCCACAGTATATGTTAATAGCAAAATTATTATTATAAGCAATATGTTTTTAGTTCTTTGCACCTGTTGTGTTATGTTATGTTGTTATGTTATGTTATGTTATGTTATGTTATCAATTTCTTAACTTCACTTTTGATGGTATTATAACTCATTTTCTTTATCTTATTCTGTTATTACTTCTTTCCAAACTGAAGAGTTGGATCCAACTCGTGTATGCAAGGGGAAGGGAACTGTTACTCTACGAGCCACATTAGTGCATGCTGATGATGGAGACTGTATCACCCAAGAACCGGATATGAATCCAGCCAAAAGTGAGTAAAAAGCCTTTTCTGACTTTGCTCGCATTGCTTTATAAATAATTTGCACATTAAAATAATTGTTGCATTGAATTTAGTGCTGAACCTATGTTCCAGTGCAAAATGTACAAATTTAATAGATATTTTAAGTTAGTATGCTCTCCCAAATGTCTAAGTTTGTTTATATGGAACACACACATCGGTGACTGACTGCCAACTTTGTTGCTCAGCAGCCCGAAAAAGTTTCCATGAGCCCCCATATTTATTGGGGAGCATCAAAGAGAGCTTTTGTCTACAACTCCCACATGAGCCTGAGACTGCAGTGCAGTGTGTTTATTGGCTATCAGAATCAGAGTGTCAGAATCCATGCTGGCTTTCTTCCAAGACATGGGTGAGATGCTTTAATTGTTGTGATGGAATAAAAAGGCCAGAGAAACAAACACTCCTTACAGTGGAGTCAATGGCTCCTTTGTTCTAATGACAAAGTTCACAGATTATAAGGGAATCGCTGCTCCCTACTGTTGGAAATTAGCATCTGAAGACCTTTTGCTCATTCCGGGCAGGACTAGGGATTCATTTAGTTGTGGATAAACAGATCTGTCCTGGCATAGTTTTTCAAACAAAACAGGTTCAGTGCCAAATGGAGGCAGTATCGGCTCAAGTTTATGCCTTGCTTCATTTTAAAAGGTTCTGACAGATTTACAGACCTTTTTAACTTTTCACCTTTTTCAATTTGTGGAATTGTTTTTAGCTGAATGCCACAGCGCAGTCAATGGAGATACCACAGAAACGAGTTTGGCGGAGAAAAGACTAAATAACGGTGTGACTGATTCAAATTCAAAGCAAGTCAGTGAGGCTAAAACACAGGTAAGTTGGCCTCGTTTTTTAAATTTTTAAACAATTCATTGTTTATTACTGTCAGTATTAATTAAAAAAATTATTACTGACAGGATTCATGGTTATAGTCTTGCTATAGTTAGTACTACACATGTTTTTTCACTTTGGTTTCAATGGACATGTTTTATTTAATTCTTTCACTGGTGGAAGGTTGAACATCCCATAAGCTTAGGTCTGATTGATCTCCCATCATCAACCAGTGAGCCTTCAGTGTGCACAAACAACAGTGTATACCCAACTATTGTTCTCCTGCAGCAAGGCACAGGTACACAAACACACTACTTGATTCAGGCAGAAATAATGTGTCTATTATGGAGATAATGACATTGTTATTCCTTATTTAATAGCATTCTTTAATAATACAGTCATTCTGCACTATTAGATTACTGATATAGCATTACTTAAAATTCTGGCATGCTATTTGTGGCTGTCAAATAACCATATAATCCGATCATTTTCAGATGCACCAAGAGTAATGTAACTTTAATGTGTATTGATTTTGATATTTGATTATTCACTCTCTGTGTGCTGTTGGAGATGTAGATGCTGTAGAACTGCAGGACAGAGTGTGTGATCAGTTCTCCACAGAGACTCAAATCTATTCTGCACCTGAAGATCTGCAAAGATCTGTGACACAGATGGCAGGCAAGCAAATGAAGATTACTGTACAACCAGCATCCCCAGTCCCCGTGGAGAAGCCTCGAGTGCCAGTACGGGTAAAACAAAAACAGTACAGTATGTGAACATTTCAGCAAAAGCATTATTTTTTCAATCTTCCACGTTGGTCAGTTTGGAAGATATCCAGAAGTAGCTATTAGCGTTGGAACATTCTTATCATAGGTTTTGTTAAAATGATTGGTAGGAACAAGCTTTAAAGATACTAAGACAGCAGACGTCTCTCACTATAACACTGTAACTAATATCTGTAAATTCCCCAACTAAGCAAGCCAAAAGTCACCAAAACTCCATTGTTGGTGAAATGAAGAAGATTGTGGGGACATTTATCCTCTGACCAGATAAACGAGAAAATTATTCCATGCTTCCATAGTCTTGTTTGAATAGCCATCTAGAAGACTGATTGTTTGTAAGTGCTGACCCAGCTACTGGACTGTATACAGACTGGATCTGGTGGTGAAAGTGAGCTCGGAGGAAACATGAACATGTGTGCCATTTTATTTATGATACAAATACATTGTGTTATTATTATTCACTATTGCAGCCTAACAATTCTTTAACATATTAAATATTGAAATGTTGAAATGTTACATGAAAGCCAGGTTTAATGAGTGGTTGAGAGTCGGATCCATAGATGCAGTGACTCACTTTGTTAACGTCCGTTCAATAAATGAAAACAAACACGAGAATGAAACATAACACATTGATAAGTATTAACTGTAACAGACGAGAAACTAGAACAAGGAACAAGGCAAGATTCGTGAACGCACACATATACACTCATCTACACAAATAATAATCCGTGTCGAAGTTAGCACTGTGCTTCCTTTAAAAAAGTCCGGCATTGCCCTATAACCCCGGAAGTGTGAACAGTCCTCCAATACTAAGTCGATAGTGACCTCTGACATTGGAAGGGCAGGGCAAGTACTGTTACACCAGGTTAAGAAGATGAGTCTTTAATCTAGTTTTAAACTTTCTGCGACCATCTGTTGGCTTGTCTCAAAACCTTTTGATACTTCCTGTATTTTGAGGATTGATTAACCAGTATTTGACTATCTATTTTAATGTCTGACAGAATACCGACAAGTCCAAAGACTGGTACAAAAACATGTTCAAGCAAATCCACAGAGTAACAGGTGAAGACTTTTCTGTAAACATTACTTCTGTTGTTTTATGTTACAGTTGCATCTGTGTGTATGTGGTGAGTTCAGGCTTGTGCTACATCGCTGAGTGTGGGTGTTTGTGTGTACACATAGTCCTCAGTGTTTGTTTTGTCATTCATCCAATTCAGAACCTGTTGAGGAAAATCCATATCGTCCCACCTACATATTCCCAGAGAGCTATGACAGGCCACTGAAAACCAGAGGTACCATTGACGCTTCAGCTCTGACATCTGCTTCATGTAACTCTCTCAGCTTTTCCATTACATTCAGCTTGACAGGTGTTCACTCCTACTGACATCCACTGATCACCTTTATTCATTTCCTTCATTTTCAAGGTAATGTTTATTTACGCTTTATGGTTTGTGGACATTTCACCATCCCATCCATTTGTGATTGTTTCCACACACAAGTCAAAGAATAACTGTGTATACTGTGAAATTACATTTTCCTATCAAGAAGCCTAAACAGTGTTTCAGAATGACATTGACCAAAGCCCCTGAGTTCCATAAAGACATGTTTTCCCAGAATTGGTGTAACAAAGTTTGAGTGTTGGGCAGCATGGTGGCTAAGTGGTTGGCAATGATGCCTCACAGCAAGAAGGCCCAGGTTTGACTCCCAGCCTTTCTGTATGGACTTGCAAGGCCTTTCTGTATGGAGTTGCATGTTCTCACAGGAGCTGGGATAGGCTCCAGCTGACCACCAAAATCTGAATTTATTAATAATGAATGAATGAATGAATGAATTATTGAATTAATTATTGAATGAATAAATGAATGAATGAATGAATGAATGGATGAATTAAAGTGTTCTGCACAAAGCTTGGAGTATATAATGGTGGAGAAAATAGTGGAAAGCAGAGTGAGTTTTATTATAACAACAACAAGAGGAGATGTTCAGTGGTTTCCAAACTCTTGCCTGTATAGTGTAGCTATAGAATAATATACAGAAGACGAAAAAGAAAGTGAAAACTATGAAGGAACATAGAAGGAACCTTTTGATAATAATTCAAAATAGATTGTTTTACTATAAATACTGTAAAAATAAAAATGTTGTCTTCTTTTCTTGTCTATTATTAATATTATTAGTATTATTACTATTATTATTATAAATTTTTTTTTGCAACCGATATTGTTTTCCTTGTCACAACAAAGGAAGTTGAAGTTGCTACACAACATTGTGATCTTGCTACAAAGACAAGATTTAAAATAAATACAGCACTCACAGTTGATCAGTGTTGGCACAATCAAGGTTGATCAGACATTTACATGTGGTTTTTTATACTGTAAATAGTTCAATAAAATGACTTATTAAGCTCTGGTCAATTAATTCATCCGTGAAGGTCAGCTATAATTTTAGACAAGTTGTCATGAGGCTTCACAGTTTAAATTTAAAAAGCATGGATTGATTATTGCATCCTGGTATTATCACTTTAATGCTTTTACAGCATGTTAAATCGTTTTGCTTTTAGAGAAGTGCTCTTTTACATTATTGAAACCCTCAGTGCATGATTAATGGATTGGAAATAACTGTTGCTTCTAAACAAAGGAAAGAATGCATGGGGGTGGCTGAAGTTGCAAGCAATGATGGATATGAAGTACACAAAGCCATATTCTTTGTGACTATTCTCACCTACCCTACTCTACCATACCCCCACCCCTGCCGTTTTTGCAACAGTTTGTTATATGTTGAGAAACATCACCATCTACTGGTTTGAAATGAGCTGAACTTTCAAACCAGGTCCTTTGTAGTTGCTGAAGATAGTAACTATTTTCTTTACACCATGTTACACCCAATCCTTTTGTATCAAAACCACCAGTTTTATTTTTCCCTCAATAAATATACAGTGTATATTAAAGCAACTAATTCATATTTTGATTTAAAACTAATATTGATTTATAAAATAATGATTTTTGTATGATTGGCCCATGTATTTTCTCTCTGAAATTATTGTATAAGCTCAATACTAACAAGCAAATACTAGTTTACATGTATTGCTTGGTAACTTGCTGATTTTGATCTCTTTTTTCAGATGACAGTTCTTCCCATGTGGATGATTATGGTAAATCATTATGATTTGTATGATTATATATCCATAATAACATAGAGGTCATAATATAGATCAGCAAGTATTAAGGTTTGGTCTTACATGTTCTTTGCAGTATTGTAACATTCTCTAGTCTTCGTTTCCAGGGCGAAGTGTTCCACGGTCTAAAAGTGCTGTAGACCTGGGCAGCTCACAGTCAAGGCGACAAGTCTCCATGCCAACTCGAACGGCTTCCCTTCGGCCAGAAAAGTAAAATTTGTTGTATTTCAGCATCTTATTTTGTATTGTTTTACTACTATAATACAATTAATACACGGACATAGTGGTTTAACAGTTAAGGTGTTTGCCTCTCACATCGCCTCTACTCCAAAGACATGTAAATGTGTGTGTGTGTGTGATATTACACCATGTAATGAGTTGTCACCCAGTTCAGATTTTTCCTTAACTTACAACAAGTCCCTGAGAAAAAATGTACAGTAGGTTGTCAGAAATAGGATAAAGATTACAGATAAAATAAACAAATAATAAATGGTTTAATCATTAATTTTCAGCATGTATGCTAATATCTATATGTAATAGAATCCTTAAACAGTACCAAAAACCAAAATTAGAAGTTAGAATAGATTCTAACTAAGTTCTAATCGTGCTCTCAAATGATCTAAAGAATAAAGAAACTAAAAGTTTAACATTTTCCAAGTGTGGAGAATCCAAACCAATTTTAACTTTTAAAAGAACATTTGATTTTTACAGAAAATAAAGATACATACAGCACTGATTCCAACTGACCAGAAACTTTTAGAAAAATAAATAATAAAGTATTATTTAATTTATTTCTGTAATTTAATAAAACAAGTAAAATATCTAGTGTTTTAGATAATCCATGCGTATGAAAACGCAAGACTGCTCAAGCAGAACGCGCTCTTGTCGGTCACCATGGCAACCCCATCATCTCATTCCTGATTGGTTCCTTTCTTCTCTCATCCCCTGCAGAAATGAGTGGGAGCCCCCTGACAAAAAGGTGGACACCAGGAAGTATCGTGCTGAACCAAGGAGCATCTTCGAATATGAGCCAGGAAAGTCGTCTGTGCTGAGGGCGGAGAGACCGGTATGATGTGCTCTGTAGAGTCTGTGCATGCGTTAGCGTATGTGCTTGAACTTAGCTAAACTGGGCTGTGTGTGCATGATGCTGTGATTCTCTAGGGGCTGTTATTTTTCCCTGCTTTGTAAATGAGTGCGGCTGAGGCTCCTCAGAGTAGATTGTGACCTCATCATTTTGGAGCCAAAAAAAATTGGTAACTCCCTCTAGAGAGTGAGGAAGTAGGTCAAACGGATATTGTTTTTTTTTTTACTGTGTATTTTACTTCTAGATCGTGGGTTTTCTTATTTTATACTTCATTGAATGTTTAAAAAGAATCTTTTAAACATTACAATTTGTTAATCTGTATCAAAGATTATGAATAAGTTTTGCATGTCAGGCCTGCAAGGAAGGTCAGTCTTCCATGAAAACCAGTGACCCCCACCTTCGTTTCCAGCTGTCAGGATTTTGTGTGTGTATGTTTGTAGGCGGTTCTTTATGTCTTTCAAGCCCTTGGAAACATGACTCAGAAGGTGTGAACTGCTGTCATTATGCAATGCCTCTGATGACATATGGCTGCAATCGTAGTTACATTCTGAAGAAAGGGATCTATTGGATCAGTTTTGTGCATGTTTGATCACATTGCTGACTACCTAAAAAAAAGTTTTTTTTATATTCATGGGTCACAAAGGATCTACAGGAAAATAAGATCTTTGGTTTTAGGGCTCTATTTTGTTGTATTTATTAATATAAAATTTTGACATTATATCGTCATCACTTAAATAAGAATAATAATAAAAATAACAATTATATACATTTTTGTTCTTACATTTGAAATATTAAAACGTAACAAAACGTAACTTCATACAAAGTGAGAAAGATGCTATTCCTTGACTAGTTATTCCATGAGGCCCTCTTTCCTTTACAGCATTGTCTAAAGATGTTGCTTATTTCCTGTTTCCTGTTCTCATGACTGCTGATATAAACCAGACGTTTAGAAAAGCAGAAACCTAATCCAATTTAGTCTTAGTCTCATCCTCCTGAAACATAAACCTACATTTTGATTACATGCCTGGAGTGAGTCCAGCCAACAGGAATATTTGACCTGTTTTTTATGTGTAATGCATCATTCTGTCTCATTATCTTTGTATTTTGAATTGTCCTTTTTTTCTCTTTCTCTTTTTGTCCTTCATATCTTGTGACCATGCCTTTGTAATCTCAGGACTTAACCCCTGAAGATGTAGATTTAGAGAATGAACCATGGTATAGATTCTATTCAGAGATGGATTTTGATAAAACGGTAAGTTAACTGTGACCCATATATACTATATAGCCAAAAGAATGAGAAGACCTGACCATCATAGCCATATGTAGTTCCCTAACAAACTGTTGCCATAAAGATGTAGCGTACACAGTTGCCTACGATGTCTCTTTACTGTGTAGCATTAAAATTTCACTGGAGCTTAAAAAATTATTACACTTAAGTTCCATTAAGACAGGGTGTGTTATGGTTAGAGTGAAGGAACTTGGTTGTCCAGCACAGAGCTCTGACCTAAATCACACTGAACACCTTTATAACGTTATAAACTTTATAACTTATATACCTTCATTTCACACCAGACCACCTCACCAGACATTTCACAAATGCCATGTCCCAAAGTACGATCAAGTTTAATAGCAAATAAGTATAAATCTTCCTTGGGATGTTTAACATTTAGGTGATGGTCATGTATCCAACAGCTTTTGGATATATAGTAAATAAGTCAATGCATGTCATTCACTAATCATATTTGTGTATGTTCATAAAGACGTACTCCGCCCATTTTTCCTCAGCAATAATGGCTTTATCTTATTATCATCATCATCATCATCATCATCATCATCTGTGTCTTGTGTGTATTGTATAGTGATGTTTCCCATTTTCAAGACCTATAGTTTCCATGAATTTGGTGTGGTGAGGTGGTAATTAAATTATTTTGTAGATATACATGGCACACTGTTTTCTGAATAGTTCTTTTTTAACCACTGAACTGTAAATAATGCAATTTACCCACAAATGCAGTATGCTGCTTTATCTGCTGATTTATATTGACTGCTTAGTTCTACAAAATGCAAAATATCAGGTTTACAAGCTACTTAACAAGCTAAAAGAGATGACTTTACTTTTTTTTAAGTAGTTTTATTACAGACTGTGTATATATTTATATACACTTTAAAAGAAGCACTACAGTTTTTTCTTAATATTAGAATAATTCACGGTAAAGTTGTATGTTTTGGTCTTGCTTGCTATTCATGACTCCTAAGTTGTATTCAAAGACAGAGTATAATCACCCAAAATATACTATTCTGATCTTCTATCCCAGCTGCTCTGACCTTTTCCCCCTTGACCTTCCACTAGGATGCAGTCTACCTTGTAATCATTAAGATTTTATGAATTGTTTAGGTGTTCAGAAAAAGATCGACTAGTAACCTGACGAACATAAGGCTTACATTTGATGTGGGAGTAAAGGCTGTTACTATGCTTTAAGTGGCACCATGCCTGTTCAGCGTTGTCAGCAACTCAGCACCTGTGAGTTAATAGCACATTGGTTCTCACTTTGGCACAGTGATATGTCCAACCGTAAACTGTAAAATGTTCAGGATTGTCATCTCGATTAAAAATTCCAGTGAGAAAAACATTTAGGTGTGTTAAGTAATTGTTAATTTAAGGGTTAGTTTACACTTTCACAAAAATAAATCCCATGATCGTCAGAGAAATATGTTCCCATCTAAAGACTCACACATCTTGATTAGAAAGCATAAATGCTAGGGTAAGAAAATAATTTTGTGTATTGACAGATTTTCTCATTAGTAGCATATTGGTGGCCAGAATGTTTTATTTAATAATGTACTTGATATAGACTGGTATGTTGCAAACATAAATATACATATCAATATCAATATCTCCTTTAAGCAAATTTTATATCGACAGGCGTCATATTTATAGAAAAGGTGATATAAGAATGCATAAGAAGGATATCTGGCAAAAAGGGCATTATCCCACTGGATAAACATACTTTTTGGGCTGATACATCTCATACTGTTTTTGATCGGGCCATCAAACTCTTATTAGCCTCATATTATTTTTTGGCATAATAAGGTGATTTGTTTGGTTTACAGGTTTATATGTTTTTTTCCAAAAATAGTTAAGGTACTTTTACAACTCCTATTTTGCGCTCTGTACAAACATACAGCATCAGTGTGTATCTGTCCAAATAGACAGATTGAGAAGTAGTACAAATGCAAACTCAAGGGAGACAGAGAGAAATAGGAGGGGGGGGGGGGGATCAGGCCTTTCAGTGACATTCTGCAAGGGCATATGAAGCTGAATATAATTTGTGATGTATGTTGTGGACTGGTTTCCCAGTTCAGTCCAGTCAGAATGAAAGGAAAAAGGTCTATGTCTATTGAATGATTATGTCTTTAGCAACATGATGCAAAGTTTCCTCAGAACTTTGGTATTTAACACTAGTTTGTCATTACTGCTATCTGTAACCTTAGTACTGAGTCAGTAGCAATGTTCAGACATTAGTATGAAGTCTATATTCTGTTCTGTCTCACCTTTTCCCGACAATATGTGTCATAATAAGACTGCCCAAATGTTTCCCACTTATGTGAGGAAGAGACAAATGTGTGTATTTGTAAAGACACACTGAATTACACCACTAAATTACACCGCATAAACAAATGAGTTTAAGCCAGACACTACTTTCCAGCAGTTTTGTAAAGTTGGCAAAATTATAGCTGGAGAAGTGTTTTAAGATAATCACATAATATAATGTTAAATTAGATTAAATTAAATTACAATTTTTAAAGTCGAGCCTTCCAGATTTTGTGTCCAGTAAATTTAATACATTAATATGGTGTGTATTGTGAATGTACCATACTTCGCAATAAACACTCGAGCGCCGGAATTATAACTTTCACCTCTATCTATCAACAGTTGCTCCACTACACACATTTGGCTAAGCAAATACTGAGCAACATATACTGTAGCTGTTATAACAGGCCATAGCCAGTTATAGTGCTAGGTTACTTTGGAAATATAATTGGTTTATAGATGCCCAGTTACCCTATTTAAATGTTCTATTAAGTGTATATATATCAGGGAAAAGCAACAATGTATATTAATATATTAATATAAATGGCAGACGTATTAGAATATCAGCACTTTAATAAATGACAAAAGACACCATGTAAACAAACAAGCAAATTAACAACAAATGAATATTATTCAACATATTCTAGGTTTTAAAACTAATATTTGTTTGTGAGACTTGTATACATCTGTCTGTCTGTCTGTCTGTCTGTCTGTCTGTCTGTCTGTCTGTCTGTCTGTCTTTCTGTGTGTCTGCCTTTCAATCTCACTAGTTATGGGTACGGAAAGTTTAATCATAACTATGTTATTTTAAACAGAAAAAGTCAAAGTCTTTCTGACCCCATATGGATACATACAGAACAACAGTAATATCAGGTGATATCATGTAGATCGAACACCTGTTTGTTTATGGTGTTTATATGTGAGAAGCGTGACTGCTGTAGACTGACGCTTGACTCACAGAGCACCCACTGATACCCCCTCCCTCCATGTGACATGCAACCTGAGGCTAGTCTTCATGTTTATCATCATTTGGTACACTCAATCTCCCCCTTCCCCTGATGGCCGCTTTTTCCTGTCTGTGGCAGGTTTATGGCTATTTTTGCTTACAGTTATTTATAGTGGACCAGCTGTCAGTGTGAACAGGTAATTTAACAGAAAGAAGGAAAAAAGAGAGAAAAATTATAACTATATCGATATAATTATGACTCCTCCTCATGATGCCTGTGCATGACGCTGAAGTGTGTATCACGCTGACTTACACTGTCTGCTATTTATACAGTCGGAAAGTAGTAAATTTTGTTGAGTCAGCTGCAACACCTGTTAGGCAACGGGCGCATGAAAACAAATTAACAATGTTAACACACTGTTCCCCCTGACTAACTTTAATGGTCAGAGTAAAGGAATTTATCTCCCAGATAAAATGGAGACAATATTAAATGGTGGCTCGTCTTTCATGCATTAACTTTAACAGCATAAGGAGTCTACTTAGATTTAGATTATCTGGAATACAGAAAATATATTTTCTTTCTGTAAGTCGAGAAAGTTGATTGTAGATTGCATGACCTTCTAGAAAAATGAAGAAAACCATGTAAGAGATTAAATGATACTTTCCAAGTCTGAGCTACCTATTGGCATTTGGTATACACATACTGGTACATACTTATAACCATATATCACCTGTCAAGCTGGTTGGTTCTGGTTGGTATATAGATGCATTTTCATGCTAACGAGACAGGATGATGAACTCTGTGTGTAGTTTGGTTTGGTGTTTCAGGAAATGGCAGCCAGCCTGTGACTGCCTGTTACTTTCAAATACAGGTCTTTTACGGGATAATGTTTAACGAGATATGGAATAGTGTTATTTAATCTTATTCTGGACTGTAATGTTCAGTCAGCAATTTGTCAAAAAATCCTCTTCAAGATTCTCTTCTACATATGTTCAGTGACTATATTTGTTTTACTTCTATTATCTCGCAAATTTAAGAAATACTGATTTAGAATTTTAACTAAATAATAAGGGGTGAGTAAAGATTTATATGGCTTAAGGTATAAAGTAAAAAAATATTTTCCTTTGTATTGATATTTTAGGCATTAACCATAGATTGATAAAAGGAACAATATAATGTAATTTACTTTCCCTTTCTTGTCATTTGCTCACTGTATTTTTGTTATCTTGGTTTCTGTTTAAGATAAGGCCTTCATGCATGCTTCCTGTTTGTATTTTTGCTGCACCAGCACCAAGCTTAATTAAACAAATATGCTCTCACAAGAGTGTGTCCTGCCTTTCATTTAGCTTTTAGCAAAATAGACAGACTGGTGAAAACAGGACATCTTTTTCCCACTGATATGGGTAGCAAATACATATCAGTGTATGTTCATTGCCCTTGAGGAATGAATCTTCTGGAGCATGTAAGCTTATAAATAGAAAAATAGATCAACCAGATCAAAATTCTAATACAAAGCTTGTCATTTAGGTCCAAAGGTTATTTGTGCTCTGTTTTGCCCCAGCAACTAGTAAGACAGACGTAAGCACAGCTTCTATCTGTTTATCTGGTTGATACAGACGGAACGTGTAACTGGAGGTGTCTGAACACCTAAGCCGTATTCATCCAAAAGGAACATTAGCAGGTCACTATTGGGCAATCATATTTGCAAACACCATTTGAGCTTTTATCCCAAGGCGTGTTATTTTTATGTGTTGTGACGTCCACGCGGGGAAAAGCAGCAGAAACAGTGACCTAAAATTAGATGCCACTAAACCGTTTAAATACAGCAGACCTGCTGAATGGCTGTCTGTACTCTTCCGTTTGGATTTGCTGCCTGGTAATAACTGCCGCCCCCATGTTATTGGCTCGGCACATGTGCCAACAAGTAGGGCCAGAGGAAAACTTCCTTTTGCACAACATTAATGACACCTCTGTGAAATGTGCAGGATGTCAGTTATGGGTTTTCACAATGCATACTATTCTGAAAATGTGACTGTGAGTGTGTGTCTCTGTCCATGTAATTTGGCCTTCTTCCTATGCCAGCTGGTTAATTGTCTGCCAGTCTGGTCAGCCCATAATGAGAGCAACTCTATAGCAGACAATAGAGAAGACAGAGTAAAGACAGAAGCTGATTGGCTGAGCTGCTGACAGCCCCCTCTTTACAGACTGCTCACTAACCCCACCCCTCACTTCTAGCCGCTTGTTTTGCCCCTAACTTGCATGAGGGACAAAATACTCACTGTCTTACCTACACTACACATCGTCCAGAGGACCTTACGACTTTGGGCTTTGAATATAGGAGACTGGAGTCAGAGGCGGCTGTGAATTTGCCTCACTAACGTGCCCTGTTCTTTTCTAACTGCCAGAAGAGTTGAGCCTGTGGAGCTATCAATGACTTCTTTGTTTGGTTTGTTGCAGAGTGCCCCCTCTTTCACTCCGTTGGAAACAGCTTCCGACCTGCAGCAATAGTAAGTCCGATCTGTTTTCCCCCATTTTCCTTCTCTTACATTGTGCATGTTTATCTCCCGTTCATTTCAAGTGCTTACATAGAAGAATATATGCCTGTTCTCAGCAGGACAGAGGAGACCACTACTACCCCCCCACCTTCTGTTTCCTGAGTAACTCCTAGTAATACCAGTACAGCTTGTCATGAGTGTGTGTGTCTTGTAGGGATGTGGAATTCATTGGATAATATAAGGGTATAAGGCATCGTATGAGATGATTTATTTATTTCATGCTGACACCTGTATGCCTTTTGTGCAAAAAATAGGATGGTTTATATCCCAGCATTGGCTATGTAGAAAAGCCCTAATCTCCCTCATGGTGGGAAGCTGCTTTTTTGATCAGGCTCATGTTTTCCATTTGACACGGGTTTTAGGGAGCAGTCACACTACAGGGCGCATTCTTACATCTTTCTGCTTTGTTTATGTCTGTGCTGATTTCTGTTGCTATTGGAATGAAGTTGAAAGTAGCAAATCATAGCTTGGCACAGAGATTGCTTTTATTGTTTTAATGGTCTTATGGTACAAAGTACTACAAACATCCCTGACAGCCCATAGGGAGAACATTCCATTCCAGTGTTAAAACACCCATGGTACCATGTGGGTCTGCTTTAAAAAAAGCATTAAAGGGTGCAATTTAAATGCCAAAGCTCGGTAATGTTTTCTGTTTAGATGCCAGCAACTATATAAAACTAGTAATAGTTACACTGTTGTCATATACATAGTTGGCGTATCATTAGAAATTGTTTGTTCACTTGGGTGAACATGAACATTAGAAATTGTAGAAAATGACATATAGGAAATTTTACTACTCTGAGCCATGTGCCCTCTAACAATGCTTGGCATTGGTCTTGAGCATAATGTGTAGATTGTGTTAACTTTTTTTTAAATGTACTATTTTCTTCCAACATAACGTTATATAAACCATGAAACCAGCTTGTATGGAAGAATATGTTTTTACATGGCCCTTCCTTAAGTGCTATGGGATTTGAGTAAGAAAATCGTTTTTTGTATTCAATATTTAGAACAATGCTATATTACTGTTCAGAGAATGATCTATAAAAAGAGGTTGAACCTTCCCCTATTTTGAAAATCGTTCTTTTTGTGTGGAGTAAAGTGTGACCAAGCTCTAATTCTTACGTAAATGTGGTAAGATCATTTGCGCTCTAGCAACTGGCAGGCAGACGTTCAAGTTCCTCAGAAATCCTGGCGGGACATGGATAGTCACCTCATGCTGAGAAACATCTGATGTGTTCTAGGAGTTGTCACTATTCTCACATACGTGCCTGTGTCGTTTTTAGTGCTTGGTGTAATCAGCCTCTCATTTCAAGTCATTACTCTTAGATTCTGTGTAGTTACAGTGATTGATGACAAAAGAGTGGTATTTAGTGCTGTACATTAAAATAAATATAACAAATATACAAACTTTATACACACTATAGCTAGGAAGTAAAACCCTTTATGTGCATTTGTGTTCTCCATATGCTGATAATACATTTATTGCCATATAACTGAATCAGTAGGTTATATGATCTGTCTTCACTACTTTATTATTTAAGAAATTATTTATCTGCATTAATAATATTATTTAAATGACCAAATAAACTGGCTAATTGACAAATATTTAACACATTTAACACACACATCATCATGTGTGTGTTAAATGTGTTATCATATCATCATGATCACATCATCAGGTGATAGATAACTTATTTTATTCCATTGGCTTAAATTTAAGAAATATAACAGAAAAGATACACTTATCTAGTTGTTTTCACAGCCAAAAACGTTTTTTAAAATTAATATATAATAATAAAATAATTGACATTATGCATTGTCAAAATACATCAAACCTCAAATTCTTAATACACACCAAATCCTTTATTGTCTACAGTGATAGATTCAAAATATGTTTCTTTCAGTTTCATTACTATTATTTATTTTTTGGGATAATACTATTGCATCCACTATTAAAATGTCAGGTTTTTTCAGATTCATTTTTTTCACATTCATAGATTGGGTAACATTTTGGGAGGAACAGTAATGCTTTTGTTAAGTTGTAGTTCAGGTTTAAAAACATTTTACCCTGAATGATTTTAGTATGTGTTCCTCAATGAAAGGAGGGAGTGTTTAAGGGATGTGGTCTGATTCCTCGCTCATTACACTATGGAATAATACAGCAGACTTCATGGATAAAATCGCAGACCACTGACCTCAACTTTGAGCCTGAAATGTTTGTAGTGCTTTAAACCTACTCACAAATCATTTGTTTATTTACTTCCTGTGTACATTTCCTCAGTTTAAATATAGCCTAGCATTTTGATCACTTTATAAATGCATACTATTATATAAACCTGGGGGTTGATCTATTTACTGTATTGTATTATATTTTATTGTATAGTATTTTTATTACCAGGATTGCTTACGGTAAATAATCTCACAACCTTGTATCCAAGAGCCAAGAGAGTCTGGGGAATGAACTATGGAAAATAAGTCAACATTTCTTGTGGAAAGCTTTAAACACATTTTTTTAGTGTGAAATTTTTGGATGAGGCAGAAAGCATCTGTTTCTGTCTCATCAATATCAAGGTACAAGCACTTAGGCTTGAAAAAAGAACATTGCTTAGTAGGCATTATCAGAAACACATTAGTCCCTGAAGGACTAAAAATAAATGCCAGTGTAATCCATGGCCACAATATAGGTCAATATTTATTGGTTATAAAGTAAAATTCTTTATTATTACACTATAGATCTAATATGGGTAACAAATTATATATTAATATATTACTGGATATTAATGTTCTAAAACCTTTGCATATGGAGACAATTGGAAACCTGATGCTTGCGTTTTACTTTTTTATGCAGTGATAAACATATCACTGATGCTAAGCAGGCTTATAGAGTATATCTGATTATTTTCATCTGTCTCTGTGTGTGCTGCCAGCCCGGGGTGTAAACTGGGCCCCAGTGTGGCGGGGAAGGAGAGCGGCTCGGCTGGCGCTGAGCATGCAGCTCCAGAATGCGATCGGCACATTTACAAAAGCGTCTTGGAGGGTGGTGACATCCCGCTGCAAGGCCTGCGAGCGCTTAACAAACGCAATCCCAGTACTTCCTCAAAAGGTAGGATTCCATCCTGTAACTGTCTGTAAATATCCTTGTTAAACCTGAGCTAGTGTATGCTGAAAACACTAAACGGCCTGTGAATAAGATTAATCATGTGTGTGTGTGTGTGTGTGTGTGTGTGTGTGTGTGTGTGTGTGTGTGTGTGTGTGTAATTGTGTATTTGTGGTTATCCTGATTTGTATACATTAGCACTTATTATATTAATGGTCTGCTGAACTGAAGCAGTGAATAGTTTCCCCTTTTAACCCTGCTCATCTTATCATCATCACATTCCTTTTCCACCAAATTGCTATAGCAGCATTGCTCATTTGTCTGACGGTGTTGCCTTGAAGCTGACAGTTTTTTTTTCACACTTGACACCTAGCAGATGTCTGGCTTGACCTTTCGTCACAACTGGAAGCTGTATGCTTTTAGCTTTAAGGTCCAGACAGACAGCGAATATAATGTATACCAAATTATGCTCAGTGTCTCTTATCTGAACAAGGCTTAGGAGTGAGACATTTGCATTAACATTATACTAGTATGGTGTTATTATATAATTATAGAGAGTGATGCCATTTTGACAAACACCAATGCTTGAGCTAGGATTATTTATAGGTTTAGCGACTTTACATCAATGTAATTGGGTAAACAATTAGCAATATTTGAACCATTATCACCTGATGTAATTAATTTAACTAAATAGAGACCTATAATTATTCAATCCACAAATGAATGTCCATTTAAGGGAGAATAAATTACATGACACTAACCTCAGGTAAATGGGGTGAGCATGTTTACGCACCTATTTTTGGTGTGCAAACATAACATATTAACTAGATTAATATAAGATAATATAAATAATCCCTAACTTTAACTATAGCTGTAACATGTGATATAATGTCTTATCATGATGTCTCCTAAATGGCATAAGCACTAAGATTCTGGCTCGTAGACCTTATCATACCTCAAAGTTTCCCATCATTCAACTCCTACAGTGGAGACTGACGCTGACACTGCTGTCTTCTCTGATATGGAGTGTGTAGAAAAGCTGGTGCTGTTGTAGATTAATGTGCGGCTCTGGTGTTTGTGACTGGAGCCGCAGGGATGGGATGGACATGCCTAGCATGCTGAGATGCCAAAGCATGAGGAAGTCAGCTGTCAGACTGAGGTCAGAGGATGGAATTTAAGTTAACATGTGACCCAGGAAAAGTTTAGAGGGTGGAAATGGGGTACGCAACAGAGGGATGAGGACTGTTTCCTCTAATAGTTTACACAGCACTAATTATAAGTCAGAGACAAAACAGCTCACTGATACACTCATCGACTGTATCTAAGCAAATCAGAAATGATAGACTGTATCTGTAGTAGCAAAATATTTGGCATAATTAGCAAAGCAATTGGTATTTGTTGAAATAAGAATGATATCATTTTCTATTACGCAGAAATGTAACATGCAAAGTAATGTGTAGTCTTTTGTTCAGCTATATTCTTTATCATCTATATTCTTCTTTTGTGGTACAGTACAGTACTCTAGTCAACATTATGGTGATGTTTAGATGTGACTACTTAATTACTCAGTTGAGTGTAAGTTGATGTGTAAGTGTGAGGAAGGCAAAGTAGTCGTAGGAAAGTTCTAGTTGTTTTTATCAACAATTGGCTGATAAATCACAACCTTTTGTCCAAAGTAAAAGTACTTACAAATCAGTGGGTATAGGTGGTTATTCCTGTCTATAGCTCCTCCTCTATGTTTTCCTTCTTACAAAGCTACTAGGACTAAAATGCAGCTGTCAGACATGATGTTTTATGAGACACATTAACTTACATTCACATTTACAGCAATTGGCAGACGTCCTTTTTGAAAGCCTCTTATATTTATGTCTTATACAAGTAAGCAAATGAGGTTTAAAGGCCTTAGTCAGCCATTCATCAGTGGTTGGTTGTGCTGGGAATTTATCTTCCAAATTAGCAGTCCAACACCTTAACCACTGCACTACCACTTCTCTGCAGATAGAATCAATATTTCAAAAAGACAATAGTAGTTACATAATAGTTCTTTTAACAATTGTTGTGTTATCTGATTCTAATTTGTTGTGATGTGTTGATTTCATTGATTACATTGTCCATTTTCTTTAGCTGGATTCTGTTGTTTTTGGGATTAACTTTGGTTTAGACTTGATACTGTTGAGTTTTGGCCTGATTCTGTTTTTTCGGTTTGATTTGGTTGTATTTTGGTCTGATATTGTTTAGACTTAATAAAGTTTTGTTTAGGCTGGATTATGTTGTGTTTTGACTTCTTTCTGTTGTTTTCTGACTGAATTCTGTTGTGTTTTGGCTTGATTTTGTTGTGTATCTTACAGTGTAGTCATGGTTTTTCTTTTACTCTATGTGGAAGCACACTATATTTTATAACAGTGGTTAATTATTTTTTTTTTATACAGAAGTAAATTTTTCAAGTTAACTATCTTCCATTAAGACTAGTTGGCTTACGCTGAAGTGTAGGGAAGGAAGTTTAATGAGATCACATAAAACCTCGGTTTAGCAGTCAACGAGACTTATGGAAGTCATTAGAGGGGCAGTTATGTAAGTGTGTTACCACAGCTGACAGTTTACATAGCTTACTAAAGCACTAGAGACTGTGGAAAAAGGGTCATAGGAAACCCATCTAAAAGTGTTGAATGGGACACAATTTCATCTGTCAGTTAAAGCTTGGAAGTCCCAACTGCAAGTGTAATGATCAAGTGAGTGTAGTTGATTTATTTTAGCTTAGTCAGATAGCAAACTGTAAGTAAAATACTGCTAAAGCTTACATTACATAGTGAATATCTTATGCCATTTAATATTTTTTATTATTTACTGGTACAAGCATGATTGTTGTTTTGAAAATTTATTGGAACTGAGGATCTAGCTTAGGAATTGCCTAGTACTTTGGAACGGCCTTGCACACATTTTGGAAGCCCTGGGCTGTATTGTTTGCAGTAATGTGCACATTCCGAAAAAAGACTGAAAATTTATAGTGCAATCTTATTAAGCACTTCAGCTTATTATATTTAAGCCAGTAAATGGTTATCATTTGGCCTTAATTTTGTTTTTAGGTGCAAGCCGAAGAAGTTAATCCCCTTAAATACAAGTATCTGACCTTTTATACCGTTTTTATTTTCCATACCATTGCATCATAGATTCTTTTAATATATATTTTATGTGTGCGCGCCTATGTATTTTTATGCCTATGAGTTATATAAAGAATATACTAAAGCACTAGATGATTATGACTGACTATCAATTATCTGTAGCTGATGAGAACTTGATATACTTGATATATATAAAATGATTTATTATTTTTATAATAAATTATTTATGCCATTGTAATTGCATATATGTGTGTCTTCATGTAGTGAGAGAGCAATCTAACTTGCTGTTTATTCTGTTACCCTGCATGCTTGCCACTGGATTTGAAAGGTGGGAATAGTTGTGCGAATTCACCATGCTCCTCTGTAAACGGCCGCTCAGTTCTTGCCAGTAGCACACTAGGTATTCAGAACAAGACTAAAAATTCCCTGTTTGCTGCCAAAGCCTGCATTCCCCAAATCCTCCCTTCTAAATTCAAGCCTAAATTCAGCCCTTCAACTGATGAGAGCCAGGAGAGAAGAGCTGAGGCCACGACATGGGCCAATGTGCACAGCTGTGAGGATCATCACCAAGAATTGTACCTCTCAGAAAACGATGATAAAGCAGACACAAATAATGTTCTTAGTTCAGACACTAAAGCCAACTATTTGCAAGAAACCGTTAGCAAAACTAACATGCCTGCCCAAAACGGACCTGTGAAGAGCAAAGCTGAATTTTCAACCCTGTACAAGAACATGCACCATATCGAGCGGCCAAGATCATTGGGTCTCAGCCCTCATGCCAGTGTGCGTAGCTTGGCTTCACTCTTTGAGAAATCAGAATCTGATATTACTGCTGAACGAGGCAGAAACATTCCCCGCCATGCCGTAAGTTGTCGTGTGATAGAGTTTGAGCGTATAATTCAGTGTTTCAACACCACCCCGACACGTTCTTCTTCCATGCCCACACTACCTACTGGCTATAGCCCTTCCCACAGCCCTGCCCCTGCAGATCGTGTACTTCAGTCAGCTCTTTCTGCCGAAGCTTTAATAACATCAGGGACAGCACACGTAGACCATTGCCCCGAAATCAATGAAAACGAGAAAACAACTAAAATAGAGGGGTCACTTTCAGAAAATCAAGAGCCAGAGATTTGTGTGGCATCTTCTTATCAAAACCATAGCTCAGAAACAGACTTACTGTCACACACTGACTGTAAAACAGTACAAGAGGGCAGCTGTTGGCAAAATACCACAGAGGAAAATGCTTCTTCTGACCTCTCACTTCCTAACATCCCAATATCAGAACATCACCACCACCAACACCATGATCATCTCCCCTTCCACCTTAAACCCAGCAAGTGTAAAGGTTCCTGCCCTGCTTCATACACACGTTTTACCACTATTCTCCGCCATGAACGTCAACAGGCCAGTGGCTGCCTACCAGAAAAGAGATCAGGCCCTCCCACAAACTTACTCTTAATGGCTCCAGCACCTTTTTCTCTACAAAAGACCCTACACAGTCTCCAAACCAAAAAAAAGACTTTTTCAGCAGCAAAAATGCTGTCCAGAGATCCTACAGAGAGTCGAGCAGTCACGTCCAGACACCGACCCATCATCCCGCAGCGTCTGTCCTCTTTCGAGGTGCTGGAGAGGCTCAGTAATGGTCCAGAGGGGGCCAATGGCGATGACCTCACCGATTCTGAACGCTCAGATGGCAATAAAAACCACTGTGGAGGTGGCTATAATGAGAAGCTCTCGAGTGTCACTCTGTCCATGCTAACATTCAGCCATGGCTCTATTTGTGATCACTCATCCCCTTTTGATCCCTCTTTCCTGTCTGCTCTTTCACCACCAAATGACCTTACTTTTTCCATGTCAGTGGCGTGCAGTGTGAACTTTTGTGTGATCTTGTGGCAAAATGATATTAGATTTACGTTATTTTTTGGTATGCATGTGCGGTATGAGGCAAAGATCGTATTTCAGTTATAATTTACATAAAAAAAATTAGTGTTAATGTAAACCTGGACAGTACATAAAAGCAACTTACTTGATGTTAGCCTAAATTATGAAATTAGCATCATATTTAGTTAATCTAATTACAATACTAACTTAATAAAATTAAAAAAACATAATTTCAACTAATTAAAAAAATAATCAACAATGCGTATCAGATTAACACTTTCAACCATCAAAATTAATTATGCTATTGGTGGTAGTTTTTGCGGTCTTGGCCTGCATACTCATACAGCTATTTCGCTTCATAGGAATGAAATACTATTTATTATTTTCATCAAGCATTCAACTCTACATGTTCTTGTGATATTTCTGTATTATACATTTGCACATGACGAATGTAAATGTATGTAATCTCATACTAAAAATTCTAGTTGTAGTTATGTTCTTGCAATTTACAATGGCCCACCATCCAGCATTTCTCATTCATAGACTTTAACCTGTTTATTCTATAATGTTTAGTATATTAGTCGCAACTCATCGGTTGCAAAAAGGAATGCAGCATGCAGACCATTGTGTTCACATATTTCAGTGTGCTCTTTCTAACCCACATTATATGTTTTAATTGATGATGCTCATTAACATCTTCATTACTGGTGCAGTGACGTGTGAAGAGTGTGGTGAAATAGTAGCTGAGAGTGTGTCTTGATTCTGTCCTCTCTCTCTCTCTTTATGCTGAAGAACTCTAAATTCATCCTTAAGGATTTAAATATCAAGGGAACAAAGAGTTACTTTGCTATTTTTTAAACAGACTCCGAATCCTCACAGCCTTTAAACCAAGAAGATCAAGGAGAAAACCCAGACGAGGTGGCACGCAGGCGTTATGGTGACAAAGAGGTACCACTTCATTTTGTTTTCCTTGCTTCAATTTCTATAGAGTTAAAAAAAAAAATTACAAAAATTGTTATATAATGTACGATACACGAATTGAACAAACGTATTAAGACACCAGACACACACTTAACACTAAATAAAAATGAGATTATCTGTGACAGGCCATGCACTGGTTAAGGTAAAGGACTAATAACTGCAGTATTAGAGTTTGATTCCTAAACCAAATTTTCTCTATTAAAAGTCACATAGAACAAAGAGGGGAAAAGATTTTTAATTCTGTTTTTAACACATGGCTTCAAATAACACACTGTGCAGCTCAGAAGGGAAC
>JAOTRA010000032.1:12940157-12958441 GCA_026260255.1 Pseudolaguvia tuberculata
TTTATATATTTTATTTTATTAAACAAAAATAATACATTTGTTTTCTAGAAAATTCTGGAAGAACAGCGACGTTTGAAGAGGGAACAAGAGGAGGCAGACATCGCGTCACGCCGACATGCAGGTCTCGTGCTCACCCATCAGCAGTTTATCACCAATGAGCGTTTTGGAGATTTGCTCACCATCAATGAATCCGAGAAGAGAAAGTCTGGCCCAGAGGTGACTGTCGTCATTAGCAGCGTAAATGTAGGGCTAAAACTCTTTCCCATTATTGTACAGCAGGACATATTGCCTGGATATTATATACTGATGATGATATATTGATGTTGACGTAACGTTCTAGATTTAACACAGTGTGTGGCTTGTGTGTGTTGTTTACAGAGGACACCTGCCTTGGCTCTGTTTAACTTTAAAGCAGAGACTCTGAAGTGAGTATGGATATTTGTTCAAGTGTGATGACTTTCTTAATCCTTATATACCACAGCAATGTGGCAACAATTGCATTGCTTATTCATTTATTTGTTGGTGATAGATCATGTTATGGAATCTTCGCAGTATTTTCAACTGATTCTTTTTTAGGAGTATATAACATAATAATTTAATCGTTCATAAATAGGTTAAACTTTATGGAAAATCCTTACAAGCACACTGATAGTCGGAATAAAAAATTGTTGACTACACGTTGATCTGATCTGATGTTTGAATTTTAGAAATGCAAATATAGTGGTTTTGAGAGCAGCCCTGATCTCCACACACAATATTAGTGCCAGAACCCAAACACTCCACACATAAACACCTTCTTAGAGAAAACTACTCTCAAGGCAACTGAATACAAACTTTCTGATGGGTTAGAATCAAACATTAGGCTATGGTATATAGTGCATTCAAAATTAGTGCATTAATTAAAATGATTTGATAAATATAAACAAACATTGACGATTTCTCTGCTGACTACCTAACTGGACTTCCTCTTTCATTGTCAGGGAGCTGCCATTTCAAAAAGGAGACATTGTGTACATCTTTCGTCAGGTGGACCAAAACTGGTATGAAGGAGAACATCACGGTCGAGTCGGTATATTCCCACGCAATTATGTTGAGGTATATGCACCAAACTCGCCAGACTCGAATGTAAGTCAGCTTATATTACACTCAAGTCATGCTAATCACTTTTCATTAGCTACTGCCCCCAACAGAAAAAGCCCAGCCCAAAAAGAGTGCACCAGTTCAAGTGCTGGAGTATGGGGAGGCCAACGCCCGCTTTAATTTCAATGGAGACACAGCTGTCGAGATGTCATTTAGAAAGGTAACCATTACATATTATTTCATGTTATTTGTGTGTCTGAAAACATTCATGTTTCCACAGACACTGTAATACTGTTATATATGTACACTATACAGTAAGGAGTTTGTGAACTACCAAGCTTTAGCTACAAATTTGGCTGTTTCTATGTATTTTAGTATTAGCATTTCCCTTTACTTGTTCCTCCAATTTTTTTTCTCTCCAGAATGTATATCATGAGCTCCAAGACATGGAGTGTTATAAGTGGAGTCAAGGAACTGCTAAATCTCAATGTTGATATGTGCACAGTGCATAATGTTGATATGAACTGAAACACTACCAACACCACAGTCTACTTCAACATTATCTCATTAATTATTGCTACAATCTAATGAAAAGGCATTTTAGAAGTATGGTGATCCTAGAGGAGTATGAATGAGTCGAAATCTGGAAAAGAATGTGCAAAACACAAACATGCAAATTGTGTGTATCTTGTAGGGTTGTAAAATGGGTGGTGGGGTGGAGTAGTGGTTAGGACCATCACTGCACAGTAAGAAGGGCCTTTGTGTGCCTAGTTTGCATGTTCTGGATGCGCTTTCGTGGTTTTTGTTCAATTTCCTCCTACAGTCCAAAAAAATCAGGTATATTAGGTCGATTGCCCATCGGAGTGAATGTGAGAGCGACCGAGAATTAGGGAATAAGTGGGTTAGAAGATGAATGAATGATATTTATTTATTTCTTTTCTACATTCCAGGGTGAACGGATAACACTCATTCGTAGGGTCGATGAAAACTGGTATGAAGGGAAGATTTCGGGAACCAACCGACAAGGCATCTTTCCAGTCACGTACGTGGAGGTACACAAAAAGCCTCGTGTTAAAAATGGAGTGGATTACCCCGATCCCCCAATTAGCCATTCACCTCATCGAAGCACAAATGCTTCTCCACAGGTCAGCACCACCTATTGGTCTTCTTATACTACTTTTTCTTCTGCAGGTAGATGTATAGTATAGCAGTTATTCACACTTTTCTTTTTAATTTGATGCACATACTGTATATAATAAAATCAAAATCATACATCGTTAATCACAGGAGTTACGTTCTAAAAATAACCTGCAATAGGTGAAATCTACAAAGTAAGCTTAATTTTTTTTTACAATTATTTGTAAAAAATTATTTGTGTGTTTAAATGAGAATAAAAAGAAAAGTTTAAATTGTAAGTATTTAGGTTAATGTTAAAAATTATTTAGTATCTTTATCCTAAAAAAGTACCAACTGTACCAAAAAAAAGGTGACTCTCACACACTCCCTCTCTTTCTCTCTCTTTTTCTTTTTGATAAACATTCTTACTTTCCATGTTTAATGCCTTTTTGTACTTTCTTTCCTTTGTCTGACCTCAAAGCCTGTGCGTACTCGCCTAAGCACCTCCCCTCTCCCCCTGCCACGTTCACCACGCCGCTCTGTCTCTCCTGAGGTCCATGCCATATCCAATGAGTGGATCTCCCTCACAGTTGGAGGTGTGAGCTGTAGCCCTCCAGCTGCTCCAACTCCTCCTTTGCCTCCTCTGCCCAGTACTGCCTACCGTCTGGGTGAATATTTGCCTCCTTCACACTCTGCCAGCCCTGTGCCGCCCATTACCGGCAGTCCATACTATATCTCACCAATGGCCTCGCCATCCAGCTCCCCTCTCCCCCCTCCCTATCCACCCAGGCCCAACTCTGCCACACCATTCCTCACCTTTACCCCGCCTACAGGGGAGGACTTTCTCCTTTTCCCTCCTTCACCACGTTTGTCACGTAGTCTAAGTCCATGTGGGGGTGCTGGTATGGATGGCTGGCTAGCTGGAATAGGAAGGCTGGACTCAGAGCTGCAGGAGGGTGAAGGTGGAGAGCCAGACAGGGTTGGCAGCTCTCGCAAGGAGTCATACAGCTGGAGAAATAATCCAGCAGAGGTATTGCCTGCATGGTGTGCAGTGCTCATTCCAAGTGCAACTTGTTGCTCAAACTTACCAATGTGTCAGATTTACCGATCTAACAACTTTAGTTATTAAACGAGCAGTGCCAAGGTTTGCTGGGAAGAGGTATGAATACTCATTTGAGAAGGGAATGGCTGCATGGAGATTTTCAAAGTGTTGCAATATGACTATAAAAACGGTGTCTTGTGTTAAACCTCTGCATGATTAGCAGCTTTAACAATGAGTTTTTTATTATTAGTTTATTAGAAACAAATGGCTTAAACTCTGTGTCAAATGACTGACATAATCATATCCTGATGAGTCATGGATGATATGTTATTATGTACATCAACGCACATAAGAAGACCATATGATATATAAATAATTTCGTCGACACATATACGATAATAAGTACATAGATAATTGTATGGAAAAGGCTAAACAGATGTTTAAAGTAATATTAAATAAGCTATAATGAATGATTACAATAATAAAGTTACCAAAAATAGAGAGATATACAGTAATAGCCAGTAATATACCATGGAGTAGATTAGAAAGACATAAAGCTATATTATTCTTACAATTATAAGGACCATAATTATATTAAATTTTCTGTGATAAGATTATGTTAGGTTATGTAATATATTTTATTTCCAAAGGCTGAAATACAATATTTCTGCACGTTATCCTCCATTTTCTAAAGGTCAAATGTGAAATGGTGCTCTTGTATTTGTGACTGCAGCAAACATGGTGTCTTTTTCTACCTCACCTTCACCTCCACAGTACATTAAGCTGTTAGTAGACACGAGAGGAGAAACATGGTGTATGAACAGACAAAAGTAACATTTGCGATGGATTAATATCTATGGACTATTTTTGTTATTGTGCCTAATGCTTGTTTATTTTTTCGAATAGCCTTTGAAAAATGAAGGAGATTACCATGGAAGATCATCGAGAAGTCCAGTGATGTTATTCGACATCCAAGACAATAATATGAACGCCAACTCATTCACGGTACCTCTTACATAATCCTCACAAAAATATTCCCAACACAGCACATAAAGACGTCCATTAATATACCTTGATGTATTATTAAAAATAGTAATAGTTTATGTAAAATCTAATCAGGTTCAGTCATTTGTACTTATTTCCTAATCTTTTAAAGTTATTATTAGACTGCATGATAAAAGCGTGTCCTTTACAATTCTAATTTTTCCTTCTACCCATGTGCACTCACTCTGTTGTCTTACTCTTCCATGCCTCTTTCCTGGATTCTCTCCTTACACCTGGCTTTCCTGGTTTAAATGGACAACCTTTTTTGTATTACTCACTGGTCATCTATTCCTACCTTCTCTAACCCACCCATCTTTCCTTCATCTGACTGACTGACACTTTCTCTCACTCTGTGGATCCTCCTTGTGTTAACCTTCCTCCTCCACTGATAGGAGGCAGTGTGTAATGAGATCATGCATATTGCAGAGACCTCAGTGAGGTACTGCAGCACTTTGTCCCGCCCTTTAGACTCTGCCCACAGATTGATGCCCCACCTCAGTAAACACTCTCTCATCATTTCCCAGCAACCTCAGTCCCAAAGTAGCAGCCCTGAACCTGGACGCCTAAGCTGTGGCATGTGAGTAGCATCAATCTGTGTGTGTGTGCGTGTGTGCGTGCGTGCGTGCGTGCGTGCGTGCGTATGTGTGTGTGTTTGTGTTCGTGTGTAACACTTTAATGGGATGTGACATTTGTGGCATAAATCTGCTACTCTAAATCTAAAATTTCTTACATTTCTTGGTTATGTTACAATGTGCATTCATTTATTATTTTAGTATTAACTTTTAAATAATTCCACTTTCTGTAGGCCTATTTAGTTTGTATCTACAGATGTTGGTTTTTATTGCTTAATGGGATGTGTCATTGTTAAGCATTTCTGATAGCTAAACCGATTTTGATTGTTGTTATCTGCCTAGTAAGCCTTTATTAAAAACTGTAAGGTTAAATAAATGAAGATTTAGAGGATAAGAAGAAATGTGTTGAGTTATAGAGTTTATATTTCCTAAACACAACATTCAAATTCTTGAATATAAAAAAAAGTTAAAAGTACATGGTTGTCTAGAAAAGTCTTTATATGTTGTTGCATAAAATTATTCCTTCATTATAATTAAAATATCCAAACACTGTTCCAGCATGGCAATGTCCATGTGCTCCATCAGAAGTGTATTATTGTTGGCGTGGAGTCCTGACTATTTCTTTATTTATTCATTTATTATATAAAATGTATTAATACTACACTGGGGTGGCGAGGTGGCGTAGTGGTAAGCACGGTCACCGCACAACAAGAAGGTCCCGGGAGTTTGCATGTTCTCCCCCGCTCGTGTGAGTTTCTTATGGGTTTCCTCCCACAGTCCAAATAAACATGCAGATTAGGTGGATTGGTGATTCTAAATTGTCCATAGGAGTGAATGTGTGTGTGAATGGTTGTTTGTCTGTGTGTTGCCCTTGGATGTGTATACGCGAGGTGGTGTAGTGGTAAGCACGGTCACCGCACAACAAGAAGGTCCCGGGAGTTTGCATGTTCTCCCCCGCTCGTGTGAGTTTCTTATGGGTTTCCTCCCACGGTCCAAAAAAACATGCAGATTAGGTGGATTGGTGATTCTAAATTGTCCATAGGAGTGAATGTGTGTGTGAGTGGTTGTTTGTCTGTGTGTTGCCCTTGGATGGGCTGGCAACCCGTCCAGGGTGTACCCCTGCCTCTCGCTCCATGTGTGTTGGGATAGGCGCCAGCAGACCACCCCCCCTGTTACCCCAAATTAAGGAATAAGTGAGCAAGATGATGAATGAATGAATCAATAATACTACACTAAACAATATACAGTGGTGTGAAAAAGTGTTGGCCCCCTTTTAAAACATAACTTATTGATAACTGATTTCCAATATTTTGCATGTTTCACACTTTAATGTTTCAGATCATCAAAAAAATGTAAATATTAGTCAAAGATAACATGAGTAAACACAAAACACAGTATTTAAATGATTTTTTTATTATTAAGGCAAAACAAAATCCAAAACTACATCTCCCTGTGTGACAAAGTGTTTGCCCCACTTTTAAAACATAACTTAACTGTGGTTTATCACACCCAAGTTCAATTTCTCTATCCACATGCAGGCCTGATTACTGCCACACCTGTTTGCAATCAAAAAATCCCTCAAATAGTGAAGTAGACCAAAAGATTCTCAAAAGCTAGACATCAAACAAGAAAGTAATTGAGATCTATTAGCCTGGAAAAGGTTATAAATCCAAACCAAAATTACCGCAAGAGCGCAGCGACAACTCATCCAAGAGGTCTCAAAAGACCCCACAACTATATCCAAAGAATCCACCATAAGAAGAGGCTGAGGGTAAAAATGGTCTGCATGGTAGAGTTCCAAGAAAAATCTGCTGCTGAGCAAATAGAACATAAAGCCTCATCTCAGTTTTATCAGAAAACTTCTTGATGAGCTACAAGACATTTGGGTAAAATGTGGACTGACGAGACAAAAGTTGAACTTTTTGGAAGGTGTGTCGCATTACATCTGGTGTAAAAGTAACACCGCATTTCAGGAAAAGAACATCATCCCAACAGTAAAATATGGTGGTGGTTGTGTGATGGTCTGGGGCTGTTTTGCTGCTTCAGGACCTGGAAGACTTGCTGTGAATAGAATCATGAATTCTGCTGTCTACCAAAAAATCCTGAAGGAGAATGTCCGGCCATCTGTTCGTGACCTCAAGCTGAAGCGAACTTAGGTTCTGCAGCAGGACAATGATGTAAAACACACTGTCTACCTCTGAATGCTTGAATAAAAATAAAGAGGTCTAGTCAAAGTCCTGACCTGAATCCTATTGAGACTTTAAAAAGGGGGTTCATGCTCGAAAACCCTCTAATGTGGCTGATTTACAACAATTCTGCAAAGATGAGTGAACCAAAATTCCTCCACTGTGCTGGAACAGACTCATTGCAAGTTATCGCAAATGCTTGATTGCAGTAGTTGCTGCTAATAGTGGCCCAACCAGTTATTAGGTTAAGGGAGCAAACACTTTCTCACACAGGACCATGTAGTTTTGGATTTTGTTTTCCCTTAATAATAAAAACCTTCATTTAAAAACTGTGTTTGCTGTATACTCATGTTATCTTTGACTAATATTTACATTTTTAAACACTTTTTTCACACCACTGTATATTATGTCAATCTGGTATCCCAAAACATTTGTATTTGTTGTGTATCTAAAAAACAATAGAAAAAAACTTGAGATTATAATTTATTATTTTGTTAGATTTTTTGTGTATAAAAAAGGCACTGTATAAAAAAAGGAGAAATGAGAGAGAAAGAGAGAGAGAGAGAGAGAGAGAGAGAGAGAGAGAGAGAGAGAATGTAGAAGCTAAGGCCTTGATGTGCTGTGTGTGTCTGCAGATTCCAGGCTTTGTACAGCTACGTGCCACAGAATGACGACGAACTAGAACTGCAGGAGGGAGACCTTGTGAACGTCATGGAGAAATGCGATGACGGCTGGTTTGTTGGTATGTCAGTAGTCAAACTACTCACTAGTTTACTGAACTGGCCTCCTTCCTGTATTACACAGTTACAGCATTACTAAATTTGTCCCCAGTGTATTTAGCACAGCAACACACTGCGCTGTTACTGAACACTTGACTATGACAAATATCTAATTTTGCTCTCCTTTCTGTGTAGGTACATCAAAAAGGACAAAAAAGTTTGGCACCTTCCCAGGAAACTATGTGAAAGCCGTTTAAGTTGTAATATGTGAAAATGTCTACTTTGCCTGTGTGGGTGAAACACTGTTACTGATGGGCTTGAGTGTGTGATTATTCCCCCTCTCTTTGTCAGTATTGTATCTTACCCGGGTGAATGTCCAGGTATTCGAGCGGTAAGGTTCGTAGCATGTCATACAGACTTTTTGTAGTAAAACTACAAGGATCAGCTTGTCACGCCATGTTTGACGGAGTATATCACTTAAATTTTAATTTACATGTTTTACATTGTTTAAATTGAAATTGTTTTGTACTTAATCACACCCTGTCTATTACATAAGCAAAAAAATGATAGAGAAGAAAAGCAGACTAGCAGCAGCATTGTGAAAGGTCATAATAGAGTTAAAGGCACTTAAAGGAGGGTCCAAAAACATTACATTAACTGAGGGAGAATCCAAATAGGTTTCCGACACGCTGTATGTAGTTTAATAGCAAGATACACTACATGGTCATATGGGATGAACTGGATTGAATATTAAGCACTTAGGTTTTATGTGGCCTTTGGAATGTATTGATGATCCAGTGCTTTATTAATCACAGCTGTGCAATGCTTTTTTAAATCACAGTATATCTGGGAAAACTAAGGAATTTTACACAAACAGATGGTTGTTGGATGAAATCTGCTATGTTGATTATTTTTGGATAGATACATATACATACACATACTCATGCACATACACATATACAAAATACTGGAGTAGTCGGGCTCCACCTTTATTCTAGCTGAAAAAGGAATAGTCCCTTGGTTGTCTCTCATCCATCTAATGGAAAATTTTTATAAGAAGAACAAAAACTGAATGTGTCATAGTCAGCTAGGGATGATATTTTACTTTTAAATTAATATAAACTGATATGTTTTAAAAATTTACTGTAAAAAAACAACTGTTATATTTTAGCATCTTGTACTGGTAGAGAATTAAAGTTATCCAGCCAAAATATATAAAATAACATAAAATACCAGTCTGCATTTTAATACTTTTTTAAATAAAGAAGAAAACAGAAAGCAAAAAGATATTAGAATGAAATGATTCAAACAGATAATTTTTTTGTAGGCATTACATTTTAAAAGACAAATATCTGATACAAATTGGATTGTAGATACTGTTGTTAAGGATTTTTCCAGAACTTATATGACACATTAAATAACACATTTTTAATAAAGGAAAAGTTTCAAGTAAAAGCTACATTTTACAGTATGTAGAAAATTAGGTATTAACAATAAGGTTTATTTTAAATGCTCTTCAATACTAAAATATATTTAGTATCTTCTTACCTGCTTATTCCCTAATTCGGGGTCACAGGGGTCTGCTCACATAGGGCGAGAGGCGGGGTACACCCTGGACGGGTCGTCAGTCCATCGCTAGGCAATATTTAGTGTATTCTCCAATTCTCCTTAATGTAATAAAAGCTGTATGTTTAGGGTCAAACGAAAATAAAAAAAAACAGGCCTTGTTTTACATCATCAGTACTAACAACACAAAGCTAGAAAAAGTAAAAAAAAAAAAAAGGAGCTTAAACGGAAAACAGGGAATAAAACTAATATTTTAGGAATATAGATGCTATATTAGGACCCATTTGTGTAATACATTATAAGGTATGTAAATAGGTCATTTTGTTATCATTTTTCTAATAATTCAAATTATTTTTTCTTTTCTTGTTCTTAAAATATTTTTAATTGGATTTTTTTTCTAAACCTGAAATTAGAAGAGCACATATGATAATCTTTGGTACCCCTAAGTGTGTCTTCCATAAACTGTTGGAATCGCACAGCCAATTAAAATGTCAACTGAAATGCTAATTGAATCCCAGACCTCCTCGCCTAACATCAATGCCTAAACTCACAAACACTTTTGTGGCTGAAGAAAAGCTATGCTCGAGAATCTAGAGGGAATGTGTAGGTTTTTAGGACTGAGAACAAGACTAAATCTAAAACAGGATATTTGAAAATCACATGGTGTATGTGTGTGATGCTGTGGGCTGTGTTTTAATACTTTGGTCCATATGGTGTCTGTTGTACGACGCAGATAAATATCAGGAAGCATGAAGGACAGTCTGTATTAACTTTAATTTATAAAACTTTAATGCACAAAGTTTTTGGTTTTGGTCCTTAAGTGCCATTTCTCCAAGTAAGCTACATTAGGATCTTATTTAATCTTCATAATAAACATCAAACTATCTTTAAATAAATAAAAAGTTGTTTACTAGACCTGATATGAAGAACCTCTGAGAGCCATAAAGTATTTATTTATCTTAAATACATTTGCTTAGTGTTATTGCACGTATTTGTTACCCGACCACAGAGGGGCACTGTTGAACACATGCTGAATCTGCAGATCCATATTCAGTGATTATTATTATTATATTTTTGATTAATAATAGAGTAAATATTCATCAAAACTGTTAAACCAACTTAGATCCTGAATAGAGTTTCCCAGTTGTGTTCCATTCGACTGCATGAAAGATGGGCAAAAAGATTATGGGGCCTTGAGAACCCTGATATGACAGAAATGTATTTGTAAATATGTATTATATAAAAATGGAATAAAAATAAATTCACAACAGACTCTAGGAATATAGTTTGTATAACAAAGATTTTTTTTTTTTTTTTTTTTTAGGAAAACACAGTGAATTTTTTTTTTTGATGCTGAATGAATGACAGCTTTATAACACTGTGTTAGGATCCAGATGCCTTTAGTCTCACAGCTTTGTTAACCGTACCTCATTTTTCTTTTATCTTTTCATTTTTCCTTGATACTTTGACAAGGAAATTTATGTTACTTTGTAGGAGATGATGTTCTAGCACATGTGTGTATGTCACCGAAGACAATAATACCAAGACTGCAATTACTGGACATATTCATAAAGAGTGTGATATGGAATGCCTGTAGTGATCTACCATACACAGAGGCTCACACTGTAGTTACATGTTTTCTTTATTTGCGGTGCAGTTACCGATAGAATGTTGGATTTAAACACGCTGTTTACTGCTGTGATTTCGTTAATATGCAATATTTAATAAAAATGTATTGAAGCTTTTGACTGGTTTTCCTGCTCAGTTTATTTTAAATATGATAAATCTTTCTTGGTTTTATAGAGGAATAGAGGATTACTTTTTCTAAAAAAACAGCATCTTATAAATTACAGATTTTTTATAGTCATGGGATTCATTTTATGACAAAGGTTGCACACATCTGAACTGTGACTGACGATCAGGGGGACTTATTATTGTTATTATTATCAATATATTATTTTTGATATTTTGACTGTTGTTTAATAAAATAAGAAGCACAGATTTTGAGTTTATCAATATGTGTCTTTGTATACCCTGTTGTAGTAGCACTTGTCAACTCAGCAATGGAGCTACACTTTCAGGTAATTGGTTTTATCACAAAATTATAAAGAAGAGCAGAGTCTCTAACAACATGTCTTCATAAGTCAGGCATGGAGAGCCCCAATGGTTCATATCCAACATTGTTTCATTTCCTCATTTATTTCTAATTATTGTATCAGAGTGGTGCAAAGACACTATTATTAGAATGATTATGCTGATTATTGGGGTCTTATATGGATATAAGTATTTATATTACTGAATTTAATTTTGCATACTGAATTTAATTTCAGTCTCTGTAATAAAAACAAAAACATTCAAGCCTTATGAGGATAGTACGACAACGTCAATTATTATTATTATTATTATTATTATCATCATTATTTTATGTATAAAATAAATAGAAAAATAAAAGGTAAATAGGTCTTAATTTTTTGAACAAAAAAATTTTGTTTTTGTATTGTCCTGAAATTGAAAAAGTGTAAAATTAAGTTTAAGATTAAAAGTGATCTACCACAAGCTTTACACATCTGTATATAAATGTAGTAATTATATTTTCCAAATGTGCACCTAGCTTTTATAATTAATTAATTAATTAATTAATTAATTAATTAATTAATTCATTCATTCATCTTCTAGCTGCTTATTCCCCTAATTTGGAATCACATGGGACTGCTGGAGCCTAGCCCAGCTCATAGTGCGAAAGAGAGGGTTACACCATGGACAGGTCGACAATCCATCTCATGGCTTCTTCTTTGTCTTTCGGCTGCTCCCGTTAATTTTAACAATTTTTTTTTTAATGTAAATCAATAATTTACATGACCTGCAGTACAAAGTAAGTACCACAAGGTGGCAGCAAAAGTTTACAAATATGTTTAACGAGCTTTGTTACAGGCAGACCTGGACAAAAACATTTTGTTGTTAAAGGTAATTTTTCATTGTAGCATTGTAGAAATTCTGAATTAATACAAAACATTTAGGGCTTAAATTATGTCATGTTGCTTATTTTTAGTTTAGTTTTAATCTTTATGTTATGAAGGAGTCTACATTGTCTTAAAAACACCATACAAACGTTGAGACAGTTAGTTAATATCGTTTCATGCCATGTGAAAAGAACCAACAGTGAGAATGCTTTTTCTAGATTAAAAAAGACTAACTTAGAACTTGACATTAAACTTGCTGTTTGTTTCTAATTTTGTAATTATAAACATGGCATTATTTTATTTTATTGCTCCCTTCTTAACACTGCCATTTATCCGGACTTGGGACCGACACTAATGTAGACTCACCAATCCGCTAAATGCACATGTTTTAGAACTGTTGAAGGAAACCAGCGGTACCAGAGGAAACCCATGCAAGCATAGGGAGAACATGCAAACTCAGCACAGAAAGAACCTTAGCCCGGAATCGAACCCGGAACCTTTTAGTTGTGAGGCGACCATGCTAACCAATACGCCATCATATCACCCTGATACCTTCTTTAATTCGAAAAGTTTATACACATTTAAACACTTATTAAAACTGTGCATTTTATACTATAAGTTTTCTGAAGATCCAAACTCCAAACAGGATTTCACTTTTCTCCTGTTGGGGTACATTTCATTTAATCAGTCTGTATCCAAATACCAAAAGTGCAGCTAATAACTTGGCTGATAGTAAGTTTGATTAAATAAACCATTCAAATGTGAGCTACTGAGTAAGACCAGATTTCAGCCCGATTTTTGAGCCAGATGTTATTAATTAAATATTAAATAATTATTCAAATTGCTTTTAAATGATTTATTTTAAATGAATAATCGATTCTGAAATATGTTTAAAAGTCTACCATTATTATGTCCAAACGCACATAGAGTAACCTTTTAATACAATAGTGTGATTAAGCAATAGAGCTGGATGATAAATGTAAATCACCATCAAATATGAATAAACTTGAATACTGTAGAATAATGATTTTATAACACAGAAGTCCTAACCAATTATAAATATATTGTACTGGATGAATCAGTACATTAATGACAAATAATAAATGTATGGAATAATGTAATACAGAATTCATGTTTATCAATAAGCTAAAAGCATACAAATTGTAATTCTAGGAAAAATAATAACAGTAATTGTCGTATAAAGGACAATGGAGTAGATCCCACAGGATTTGGCCCAAAGCAGAGAACACACTAGACCAGGTTTCAACCCACTGCAGAGCGATTTAGAGATGCCAATAATGCTACAAAACATGCCTTTGGACTACCCAGAGGTATGAGCTAACTCTCTCCTCAAGGTGTCTACTGGAAAATGAATTGTTACAAATAAAGCTTTGTAGCTGTAAAAGCAAATTTACACACACATTTCCACAGAAGCAACATTAAAATGTATGTCTCAGTTCCAAAATTAGCTTCATCTGCTCATGTGACTTGTAATAGAATATGGCTTGTGAAGACTTACAGAAAATGTTTGACCTCTGTCATTACTAATAAAGGGTATGTAACAAAGTATTGAGATGAACTTTTGTTATTGGCCAAATACTTATTTTCCACTGTAATTTCCAAATAAATTCTTTCAAATCAGATTTTCTGGATTTCTTATCATTTTGTGAGAAATATCTCTCATTTTGCTTAAGGTATACTTATTTTTTGATGTCCGGTAATTTACAAGCATTACAAATTAATGTTATAGATTTGAGCTATTGTTATAGATTTGTTCTTAGACAATAGAAAATGTAGGGGCAATATGACTCACTTATATGAACTATCTTAGGAACATTTACTGGGTTAGTGCTGTGGTGTAGTTGGTGAAAGCGTTAGCACACAGACGTGTGGATGTACTCTGGCAACTCAGATTTGATTACGGTTTGGGTGTCTGCTGGTCCCCATGCCCTTCCCTATCCCTTTTCCTATCCTATGTCTTATCAATAAATGCACCCAATAAATAAGCAAATGGACTCAAAAAAGATTTCTAAAATAAAAATCAGTTCCCGGATTTTTTGTGTCGACATTGTACATTGAATAAAAAAAAAAATCGTGTTTAATAAAGTTCAATCAAATCTTAAATATTAAATGTTTTTTTGTTATTTCTATATGGCATGATTGCAATTATAAAAAATGTTCTCTCAATCTAATGTCTCCTCACACATATCTTTGGAGTTTAGACCGTAGAAGTAACGTTGGTCCTTAAAGGCAGCCCAGGCCATGCGCTCGGTGGTGAACGATACACTCCAGTCTCCGGTGGGAGACACAACTATAGCCCCTCCACCCCCCTGAACACGTTCTGCCATGTAGTGCAGAGAGCAATCAGCTGCTTCACATGCTGACTTTCCTACAACACACAAACAATCCTTTTTAGTACAAGTCAAATGAACAATGAGTCAGAAATGAGCAGGTGTTTCATTATGCAAATAAAAAACCATGAATGCCAGTACCACTCCTATTATTTTATGTAAAATTGATGATTAAATAATATACTAAAATAAATAATAAAAAAAGAGGGAAAAAGAAATCATGCACAAATATTAGAAAATATTTAGTTGGCATATAACGGAAGCAGCCGAAACGAGAAGAAGATTCAATTGGAATATTATTGATAATTGTAATGAGAAATAATAATAATAATAATAATAATAATAATAAGAAGAAGAAATAGATAAGGGTTACATCATTTATCCTATTCCTGTTTTACTGTATAAATCTCCAGTGCAATAGCCTCCAGGTTCCAAATAGTGTACTAAAGAATGATAGAAAATATGTAGCCTGGCAGAATGATGAACTGAACATCATTCAGACAAAGAACAGTGTAACACAGCAAGAGTTTAGACATTTATTCGTTACAGGGGCTTCAGTGAAGATTGTGAAGCCTTTAAATGTTCCTTTAGGTTTGACTCAGCTACAAAAGATATTTATGGCGAGAAACCAGATAATATGCATACTTTAATCAAAGACGCAGCTATTTTACATCAAAGACCTGGCAACGCATGCCATCACAGTTCGAAGAGCCAGATGGAGTGGCTTAGTTGCTAAGCAGAGGACGCTGTTTAAAAGAATATTCAGGAAGTAAAACAGCAAAGCAGCTCTGTCCATTTCCACAGTCATTACTACAGAAATCACAAGCAAACAATAGCCTGCTGACCCTCTACACACACTCTGCCTCATTATCCACTACCAGATTCATCTGACTGCCTGAACCCTCCTTTTTTATACACCAATTAAATTGATTGGCAACGGCTGGCTCTGATACTCATGCCATGTAAGATAGCATGGCATGTCACTGCAAAATCTAAAAATGCTGTGGCTGAAAATAACAAACAGCAGCTAAAGGCAGGCTGAGACAGAACACAACAGTACCCAGCAGGTTGGATTGGTTTCAGCAGGATTTGAAGGTGATTTGAAGTTTGCATTGCTGAACAGGAAACAGAACAAGCATGCTGTTTTGTGTAAAAACGTCAGCCAAAGAAAGATGTCTATGGAATAATGATGGGGAAGTGGTAGCACGGTGGTTAAAGTTTTGGACTGATACTTATAAGATTGGGGTTCAATTCCCAGCACCACCAAGCCTCCACTGCTGTCCCACTGAGTATGACCCTTACGCCGCAATTATAACAATTGTATAACAGATATTAATTTTGTTGCTCAGGATATTTTTGTTCCTTAGATCCATTGGAGTCTTGCATCAAGCATCCTTTAGATGTTCCACTACAATCCTGTGTCCAAATGCCATAAATGCAAAATGTCTTTAGTACAAAATATGGATTGTTGCATTTATGGTAATTTTATTTATTAATCCTGACCAAGTCTTCAACTCTATTTGCAGAAATACAGCCCCATGACTGTAATTAATCTCCAACCAACCTCACTGTTGCCTGAAGATACTGACAAATATTTCACATTTTGATTCCTCCAGTTTCTGAGATTTCACTGCACCTCCCTTTCTTGTTTTGATGAATAGTTGAGTTTATTAACTTTGTTTTTATGGTGAACATATGGTCGTAATTCTTTTTTTTCTGGCAAGACTTCTCAGAACAGAAGCTGGGTGAATGTGGGTCACACTGGTTTCTGCCAGTTGTTCGATCTGATGATCTTTTGTTGTGAAAGTGAGATTTAGTTTTTGTTTCCTTGGCCATTGTTTCTCAATCATCAACATTGACTGTTTGTTAGTGTTTGAAACCTCATCAAACCTGAGATTTCTTTAAAAACTTTGCCTAGACCTTGTTGATGCAGCATCCTTCTGATGTCATGGCGCACCCGTTTGATATAAATGGTTAATAAAACACTGATAATAATATTAATTCATCTTTTAACTCGCTTATTTCCTAATTCGGGATCATACAAGAACCCTTGTCAGGGACTTTCTTGTTGTGAAGTGACTGAGCTAATCACTATGCCACCCAACGCCCCTGATAATAATATAAAATCCCTGATTTTGTGTTCAAATTATGTGTGTAAGATATGAAGATATCTGCATGCCAAACAGAATAGCTTGTTAGTCATAATTGCCAGATTGAGTTAATATTAAAATTTCAGTGTGTGGATTATAACTGGCTTGGCCAGGTTAGGCAGTTTTGGAATATTCAGGTTTAATGAAAGGACAAGTTCAACACTGGCAACACTTATCAACGTGTTCACATACTAATAGAAATGTATGGGTTAAAAAGAGCCTACAGTACTAGGGGTCAAATGTTACAGTATTACTTTTGGGCAGGTAAAAATATGGCGTGAATGGATTTTTATGTTTTTTCATAGTAACACAGTTTAGGGAGTTTGTGTAACTTTGTGAATTAGCTCAACTACATTGGGCACTATTATTATGTTTGATATTTTTGTACTTACTAACTATCACCACAAAAACGGTGTATTGTAGTAACATTGTTTCTGGTGGTTTAGTCTCTGTGCATATATCAGGAGATATATTTGGACTGAGGGAGGTATGAAAAAATTGTGTGCTATCCGACTGCAGCATTAACTTGATGCTTAAGAAAATGAAACGTGATTGGTTGTTTTACATGACAGTCAGAAATCTTCTTGGACAGTGAAATCTGTTATGGAATCTACGCAAGTCTAGGGTGAATATTAATCAGTGGCCTAAACTGATTTTTTTTTTTTTTTTTAACTTTGAATAGTCTTGCATCAAGCATTCTTTAGATGTTCCACTACAATCATGTATCCAAATGCAGTAGCATTACAATGTACAGTGGATATGGAAAGTATTACAGACCCTTTACTCAGTATTTAGTAGAAGCACCCTTTTGATCTAATACAGCCATGAATCTTTATAAGAAACGTTATAAAGCAGGAACGTTGTCTGCCATTTATCGCTCAGTGTCGCCATTACTTTTCACGTGCTCGTCTGTTCCCATCGGAAAAAGCTAAATGTGAGTTTTTTTACTTCTGTTGAGCGACGAGGCTTTACTGGCTATAGCAGCGGTCTGGGATTTTTACTGGCGACAACCCGTGGACATTCAGCACTTTTTTCATTGGATTTCGGAAGTCTTTTCCGGACCCACAGAGCCCTCTGTGTCTGCATCAGAGCCCTCTCTGTCTGCATCAAAGCCCTCTGTGTTTTTACTAGGCTGCATGGAGGACACTTACTCGCCGTGCGGAAGGAGGTTTGCATCTTGTCAGTCCTGTTCAAGGATTGCTACAGTGGTCCCGTCAAGGTGATGGAGGCTACCCCAGGGCTGCGACACCACCTGGTGTCACATGTATTGGACGTGCAGCTGGGGCCCCGTAAGCAAACTGGATTGTTCAGTCCAACGAAGGGTCTCAATCGACTTGGATCGTCTTCACCAGAGCCCTTTGCGTCTTTGTCTTTACCTTTGTCTTCATCTTCATCTTAGTCTGCGTCAGTCTTCATCTTCATCTTCGTCAGCGTCTGCATCTGAGCCCTCGTCAGCGTCTGCATCTGAGCCCTCGTCAGCGTCTGCATCTGAGCCCTC
>JAOTRA010000032.1:12968640-12983263 GCA_026260255.1 Pseudolaguvia tuberculata
TCCACCCTGCCTGAACTCTTTTCTTCACTTCTCTAATGCACTCTCCATTACTTTGCAATGTTGACCCCAAGTACTTAAACTCTTCCATATAAGATGCAAATGAAATGAAAACATTAATTTTTTCCCCAATTAGAATTATTAAAACAATTTACATATACATAAACCACAGACATGACAATTCATAATATCATATCAGTGACTCATGACAGTGAAGTAATGCTGATATTGTAACATACTTTTCATTGGTCTCATTTAACCAAAGATGTTTCTGTACAAAAGTTCTAACAATAATTTCAGCTGTCAGTTAAATGGCTTATTATAATGTTTTATTATTTAATGTGTTAGTATAACTAATTAATCATCCATTTATTCATTCATTCATCTTCTTATCCGCTCTTCTGGTGTCTATCCCAGCGCACACAGGGCGAGAGGCAAGGGGTACACCCTGGACAGATCCCCAGTCCATCGTAGGGCACACATAGATGAACAACCACTTACACACATTCACATCTATTGGATTTAGAATCACCAATCAACATAATGTGACCTGTAATTTGGACTGTGGGAGGAAACCAGAGAACTCGGAGGAGACTGGAAGATCCTGGTTTAGCATCCAAACGCTGGATCAACATTTCAATCAACCAATTATTAGTTTGTGTGTGCAATAAAATGTATTAACAGGTGCCTGCATGAATAAAATGCCAGTCCATCGCAGGGCCACACATAGACAAACAACCAATCACACACACATTCACTTCTATGGACAACCTAATCTGCATATTTTTTGGTCTGTGGGAGGAAACCGGAGTACCCGGAGGAAACCGATGCAAGGGAGAACATGCAAACTCTGCACAAAACGGTCCCGACCCAGGAATCGAACCTGGGATCTTCTTGTTGTGAGGCGACTGTGCTATCCACTACCGCCACAGGGCCGCCCAATGAAATAAAATGACATATAAATAGAATAAACTACAATAGAATAAACTAAATCAAATCTTCAGTCAGAGTGAGGAAAAGAGCTGGCAAAATCACTCTGGACCCCTCACACCTTAACCCTCTCTGAATGGTTATTATCTGATTGATGCTAGAGAGCAGTAAACACCAGAACAACCCCAGAACAGTTTCTTACCACAGGCGGTCCAACTCATGAAAACCAAAAACCTCCACATCTCCTATACCTCAATCTCACTGTCTGTTCTCATTTGAATGTATGTTTATAGTCCTGCACATTGCACTTGTATACATAACATACCTGGCAATAAGAATTTAGCAAATGTTATATACTATTTGATTTTAATTTTGGCCAAAAGAACCACAAAACGATGCTATCTGCATTTAACTGCATCCACTTTGTGTCCATGCACTGATCCTAGTGTGATATATGAGTATGGTTAGATTGTATGGGTGGATAATTGTGTTCTAAAGCCCAATGTATTAAAGCACCCAGTGACAGCAGTGTGGCTAAGATCAGGGAGGTCATCAATAATGTAGGTGCGGTGAAGAGGGATGAAAGTTTGTAGCTAAGCCAACTGTCACTTAACACCACCTTTGCACTATTTTTACTGGCTCCCAGTGGGTCTGAGGTTACAGTCCACCACAACCGAGCCTCTTCAACATCACCTCCACTGCCTCACCTCCAGAAGGAAACAGAGGTGACAGGAACTTCATTTTCCAACTACGCAGCCTTAACCCTTATGTTCAGTTAAATATCCTGCTGAGCCACTTTTTAAAAAGATTAACAATTGAAAAGAATAATAAGGTTTACGTTATAATTTAATGATAAATGCTATGGACTCCAGTCAATGGATCTCAACCCATCCAAGGCATATAGTATGTAACTTATTGCACACACAGTCTAATCTGTATATATAACTACATTAAACTATAGTGCTGAATAATAAAAACTATGGCATTAGTATTCCGAGTTTATTTTATTACAAACATATCAACAAAATTATCTGTCAAGATAAACACAAATTCAACAAACAAAAACAAAAATCCTATTTCTTATTTTCTGTACCAGAGGACATAGGGCAATAGGTACACCATGGACAGGTGGTAATTTAGACTCGCCTATCATGTACATGTTTTTGGACTGTGGGAGGAAACCTTAGTACCAAAAAACCCACACAAGCGAAGAGAGGACATAAACTCCGCACAGAAAGGACCCTCACCCGGGAATTGAACCCGGTACATTCTTGGTCACGAGGTGACTGTGCTGACCACTACGTTTCCCCACCCACCTTTTCTTCCATTTAATTTGTCACTCTTCTGGTTGCCTGCTTATACTGCAATACATTACTCTTTCTCATCTTAATACCAAGTGTCTCTGCCAGTTTTCATGAGTGATGTATAGAATGAAGCAGGAACATAATTCACTGGTCCAATTTATAATGATTCCTAAGAAGTATTTTTCAAGAAAGCCATTTTTTAAACGAAAGGGATTCAAATTTGTCACACACAAGATTATACAGAGTACAACATATAGTGAAAAGTCGGGAGTCAGAGTTCAGGGTCAGCTATTATACAGCGCCCTTGGAGCAGGAAGGGTTAAGGCAGCCAACAGTGGCAAACTAGAGCTGAGGTCTTCCTTGGCGGTGGTGGGGCTTGAACACACTTACTGGTCTAAAAAAGCAGACTCCTTACTAAATATTAAAAAGGTTATAAACAGCCAGTTTTGAGGGTTTAGACGTCCAGACATTCAGAGCGCCTTACATTTTATACAACTGAGTAATTGAGGATTAAGTGTTTGGTTCAGTGGTCGAACAGTGGTTATTTCATGGTGCTGGGGACTGAACCCTGATATTCCAAATGACAGTTCAACAGTTTCAAACTCTAAATTCTAACTATTATTGCTGGTAATGGGCTTTATTACCTTTTATTAGTTCAGTTCATTAGTTAAAATTCAACCCACTACACAGCTAACCATATTGATGCATTTACTATCAAAGGGCCTTAATTCACTTTATTCAGTTTAATTAAAATAAGTTGAACATTATCCCTGATTCAAAACATACCCTCATACGGAGAGCTACTTACCAATGTGAGTTAAAAAGCTGTTTGACACCAACACTGTATTTCTTATAGTTATGCCACTCTTTTCTCTCCTGTTCAGTCACTAAAACATGTGCTGGGACTGTCGAAATGCCGATACTCTCTGCAAACAGGTTTGCTCCCTGACCAGTCAGCATGACATGCTCTGTCTAAGATCCAAAAATAAAAAAGAAGAAAAGACCAGCGTGTTGGTAACTATTTCAAGAAAGACAACACATCAATTATTCAGCATAATGAACCAAAATGGCATACAGCTTTTAGCAAAGACTTGTTAAACACATGAATAAATTTAAAATGAATATGAAATTACTGCAATCACACTGCATTCTTTTACAAATAAATTAATTAATCATTTTTACATTCCTGCCAGGTCTCGTTCTTTCACATTTAATGATAATATTGATTTTGGTATTTTGTGTTTCCGGTATTGCCGCATTGTGACCTGAATTGGTGGAAGTTTCCTCACAGGGTCTAGTATGCAATATAAAATATAACTCGCTGATATAACCACAGAGCTCGCTGACGTTCCTAGGTGGGTCGGGACTCCACAGTTTGGCTCCACAGATTTACAGGGATGTCCCAACTCTGTCCTTAAGGGCCAGTGTCAGCTCCTAATACCCTCATCAAACACACCTTAACCAACTAATCAAGTTGGTAGACATCAATGAAACTTACAGATATGCGTGTTGAGACAGACAAATTGGAAATAAATTCTGCAGAACCCTGGGCCTCCAAGACCAAGTTTGGACACCTCCGCTTTAAACAGAATGGAAACTTGGCTAACCAAAAAAGACAAGAAACCTTTTTAATCGGTTACTTTTTATTTACCCTTAATTTATGTAAATTGTCTATTTTAGCTCTAACCTTCTAAGCTAAAAGAAATCAAATCAAATAAAACCCACTAATTATTAATTAAGGTAAGACCTACTGGTTTCTCAGTCTTGCATGAAGCACAAAAAGATATAATTTGCTTCCTATTAATGACAGCATCTTTAATATTTACACATATCTATCCCCCCCCCCCCCTCTCTCTCAAAAACCATGTATATGTACATCTTTGTAGCATTAGGCTACAAAATGAAACATTTAACCAAGCCTAAATTTTATTTCCACTGTCTTTAAAATACATGGCGATATGAATAAAAGTGACAATATTGCTGGCATTTCGCCTCGATTTGAAATAAAACCGACTCATTCTAGTTTAGGACACTTTTAAATATTAACATGGTTATTAATGTCATTTTTCATTGCCATGTACAGTGCAGGGCAGATCACAGGCATACGCTCAGTGAAGCTCAATCGCTGCATTGATCACAAGCTGATGAATTTTTAATACAGCCTATTAAACAGTGCTGCCGATCCCCGGTAAGACCAAGGTCTTTGGGGGCAGTCAGCACAGGTGCTGCATCTAATCAATTCCCTTGTAAAGCTGGCTTCTGGTTTCTCTTGTGTCTAGCGGAAGGTGAAATTTGTGTACTAGAGGTGTGAAAGCGACTGTTTCTTTTGTTCCGTGGGCTAATTTTTCCACTGCAGATTTATAGCCAGAATTTATCAAAGATATTACAAATTCAAACATAGGAAAGTGTAGAATCATTAAAAGTTACAATCTAATCAATCTTCTACTTTGTATTTATGCTTAAAACAAGTTATTATTATTTATACCGATGATAAGTTCTTGTAAAATGAATAAAGAAATACTTGCATTAAAAAAATTATTTAATTATTTAACATAACCTAGACATCTCCTAATATTGCTATTACTAAAAATCCTTTAACAGCTCACATTTTCTTTTTAAATAAATGTATACCTTTCCTTTGATGCTTCCATTAGAAAAAATACAAATCTGCATGATGGGAAATGTGGATAAATCATTACATAATTTGATATTTATTACATTTTTTTTAGAGGTTTAATTTTAATGTGATTTAAATATTGGCTCTTGCCAATAGAATAGAAAGATAGACAGACAGACAGACAGGTGGGCAACTTTTAGAGGGGAGGTTAAGTAGATAGCTGCTCTGTAAAATTAACTAATTAAATGATGAAATAGCAAAAGTATTGTTATACCATTATTTTTGCTTGATCGTGGTTATGGAGACAAATCATATTAAGCCAATGTAAGCACAAATAGGTTTTAAAATTGTAAATGAACACTTATTTTCAATGTTTAAAATGTAAAACAACTGCAATAATAAACACAATTTTAAAGCCCTTCTTTAAATTTCAACACAGAGTCAACCAAAGACTTTTGTCTTTTGTCACAATTGTACAAATGAAAATAAAAATGCATTTGTATACTACTGTATAGATGTAAAAATCATATATAACAACATTTCTCCGTCTTCTTTTGAATCTTACTTTTGAACCTTTTTTTTTGGAAAATGATAGACACGAAAAGGTTGTAATAGGTTTGCTATAAAGACACTTTTTTGAAGAAAAGTAAAAAGGGCTTGCTTGATAAGTCAGGCTCTTGTGCTCTTGTGTGGGAACCAAATTTGTACTAGAAGACTTTCATTTTCAGCATTACAAAGAGGGCTGATTGAAATCAATCTGAAAATCAGCTAGCATTGACCTCCCTTTGACTTCATCAGCTCAAAGCTGTAAGTGAAAAAAACATGTGAAGTCTTAACCTAAAAAAATTGTAATGCAAGAGACTTTCATCTAAAATACATCATTTAGAAAAGCAAGCTCATGTTCCTGCATCTGCTCTGGAAATCCTAAAATCCTAAACGAATCCTGCTTTCTAAAAGATATACCAGCAAAGTAGGCTTACCATATGAAGTCAAACGTTGGGCTTAGTGAAATATGAATAAGTCAAGCACTAATAAAAAAACATCTTATATGTATCAAATATTTTGGAGAAATCGGTTTTCTTGTATCCCTGACTGTATTGAAATCTTATTTGGTTGCACATTCTAAGATGCATTTGTGCTGCAACATGGGTACAATAGGTGCTTATTTCGGTTATAATAAACAGACCTGATCTGTATGGTGGTCAACATTAACATTTTTACAAGAATTTTAAGGAGCTATGTCAAAACAAAGATGCTAGAAACAAAAAAACTAGCTTACCAACAAGACATTATTTTACCAAACCAATAACTTGCATATTTTTATATATCTTTTTTTGACATTTATTGAAGCGGCAATTGGAGTGGTTGACATTTATTGGATTATTTTAAGTGGTTAACATTTTATCCCAAGATATTTTTTGTATGCATCTGAAGAGCAGAACTAGAGTTGTAATAATTTTACTTCAGGTGAGTACAGAAAAAATGACATCAGAGAAGTAAGCATGCAGTTTGGAATTGAATTGCAATATCAAATTTCATTTTGGTTAAAAGTTCATTAAGAAAACAAATAAACAAAATTCCGCACCTTTTCCATTACCGCACGAGCAAGGCTAACAGGATTTGCAATGTTTTTAACTGAAGAAACAGCACCAGCACCCAGTGTTTCCCCCTCCATTACGATGGCGTCCAGCTCCACTTCTCCATTGGTATTCAGCACAGCGCCATGGCCTACAGCAAGACAGCAACACTGCCACATGAGTCTGTTACACCATCACTCAGAGGAGAAAGACTGTACACTTTACCACAACTGCGCTTTCCGCAGGCTCGAACTCACTTCCTCCTCCTCTGGCTAAACAGTTTCTCTCAGTGGGAGAAAAAAGGAGAAATTCAGGTTAACCTTGGCCAAGATTTTGACTTTTTTTTTTTTTTTTTTTACACACCCTGTGTTTGAGTGAGATGTACTCAGTCAATTGCAGCCTACTGGGAGTGATGAGGGTAACTACTATTATCGGAACAGGCTCTCAGTGTTAGTTTCGACTTGTACTGATAGACTCATGTTTTGGAGCTGTGCAAAGGGTGGGGAGGCTTCAGGAAGACTTTAGCTCCAACTGTTTCAAAGATAAAAGATTATGTAGAACCGTTTCAGGTAGAAATGTCAGAACATAACCTGTGTAAGAAATGACTCTGTCTGCCAAAAGTGTGGTTGTCCTATAACAGAGGTTCACTCGATCAACCTTTCCCTCACAGCAGAAAACATATAATTATCACCAACAAAAATCTGTCTTCACCTTCACCAGAAAGTTAATCGAATCACAAGCGAAGAACAAGAGTAGGCAATACAGAACACTGCTCAGAGCTATGTGGTCCATATTTGAAAGACTTTCTCACATTGAAATCTGGACAGAATTTTGTGCATGTTTTTCTCATGTTGAAGAACTTTCCTAACATTTCTCCTCACAAATTAATCATCTGTGCCGAACAATGATAATGATGACAAGGATAAAAGGGTTGCAAAAATATTTTTTAAACCATATTAAATATAAAGATATGCCTAGAATAACTACCAACAGTGAAGAAATATCTGGAGTGGCTAACGGTCAAAGAGTCATTGAAGCTACGACAGAGGTGTCTGGAGAAAATGCATTACAAAAAATAAAATTTAATAAAAGGCGTAGTGGTTAGCACGGTCGCCTCACAACAAGAAGGTCCCAGGTTCGAATCCCGCACCGGGATCTTTCTGTGTGGAGTTTGCATGTTCTCCCCGCGCTTGCGTGGGTTTCCTCCAGGTACTCCGGTTTCCTCCCACAGTCCAAAAACATGCAGATTAGGTGGATTGGTGATTCTAAATTGTCCATATGTGTGTGTGAATGGTTGTTTGTCTATGTGTTGTCCTGAGATGGACTGGCGACCCACCCAGGGTGTACCCCTGCCTCTTGCCATATGTGTGCAGCAGACCCCCGTGACCCTGACTTCGGCAATAAGCAGGTAAGAAGAAGATGAATGAATTAATGTTCTATCTATCTATCTTTCTATTTTTCAAAGTATGCCAACGTTCCGTCAAATGTTGACTTGTTTTTCTTTAAATATCATGAATCCTACAACTTGCAATTTATCATGGTCTGAGAGACCACAATGCACTTCACTCATTTACTACTCTCTGTTTGTGTCTTCTTCCTAAGTATAGCTAGATCCCCCCATTAATCACCTATTGATCAGCAATTTATACACTGAAGTTGAGTGTGGCACTCTAGTGTATTAACTATACCCTCTGGTAAAGTGCTGATTTTGCTCCTCTTCTATGAAGAGGTTCTGCTATTTCACCTATGTGGGCACTTTACAATCACAAATGAGGTAGACCCAGACAGACAGGTCGTGCTAATGAAGTGTCTTATTTGCTTTCTGCTGGCACATTGTAATCTGATGAATACTCAATGACCGCTCTACCTGCTTGCAGGATAATCATTAACAACAAATTGGCAGTGAAACATGGTCCAAGTTCCAGTTTTAGAGGAAGGCGGCAAATTTTTACAGCGTAGTTTCAAAGGTCACTCTTCTGAAAACACTGTCATATAACATCATATTGTTTTTTAAATGACATGTACTGCTATATGTTTAACTGCTCTTACTCAAAGTCCTATGGGTAAATAATAAACATAATTTGTTAAGAGAAAAACAATAACATTTGTTTGATATGTTGACTGGCACTGACCTGCATCAAAAACCGGATTATCTTCCATCACTCTCACAGCCACTTCAACAGCATCCAGTGCACTCCCCCCACTTTTTAGAATAACACTCCCTGCTCGAGCAGCAGCTTTCACCCCAGTCACTGATGCCTCAGCCAACATGTCTGGTATGGCCCACGCTCCACCATGCACCACCAGCACAGCCTTCATCCCGTTTCAGAAGATAAACAAACAAACAGCCCACACTGTCAGAGAAAAAGAAAAATTACTGCAAGGCTCCACTTTACTCATGCATTGCCCTTGAACTGCAATGTGCCATGTAACATGGCCTATTATTCAGACGCACCCTGACAGAATTCTTACAGCCCTGCTCAGTGAAATGGATTGTTTACAGGAAGTTGGCTGTCAGCCTCGATGTCATGTTTATGCCTGATCCATTGTTATGAGGGCCTGTTTCATTTGCCCTGCCTTGTGCACTCTCCATCTGCACTTTTTTAATAATCAGAATTATGGCCTTTCACGCTATAACAAAACACATTCACATTTTATTTTGCTTTATCTCTTCAGCACAGTCACAAAAAAGGCATTCATCATAATAATGTTCTCATGCTTGCAGGTTTGGTTTTCGATTGTTCCTATGTGAACAAAACTGTAAGATTGTCATATTGTATTCGCAGCATCAATGTTTCTTTCAAATTTTAACGGGGGTTAGATTCAAGTGTATTCTTTTAATAGAAACTCACTGTTAGCTTCATTCTAATCAAAATATATGAAATAAATAGTTTACATTGTTTACAATATACATAGAGTATATACAACAATATCAAGATAACTTTCTCACATAATTTGGAGGGTAAATTTTGTACCATAATTTACTGTTATATCATCCCGGACTGCCGGCTGGTTTTTACAGCTATTGGTGTGGTTTATAAAACAACACTGACATCACTGTTTAGTCTAGTTTAGATTATTTTTTATTAAATCAGCAAAAATGTCAACAATTCTGTGTTTTTATGGGTTGCTGTACATTAATAAGGAAAAAAAAGATTTGAGTAAATATAACAGAGTGATAAATTTAAGGGGGTCTAAATACTTTTCATATTGTATACAGGTATGCTGCGAAACAATAATAAATATATTTTTTTCAAATTAGTGTGTTTCAATGTTTAATCTCTAATTTCTAATTATATACACTAAGACATTAATAAGAATAATCAATTCACTATGCAGTGAATCAAAGGCTACAGTGGTTTGCTGATTAAAGATTTATGCGTTTAATTCCAAGAGACCCCAAACTGTCACCTATCCTGCTGAGCCCTTGAGCAAATTTCCCACCAAATACTAACCCAGGTGCAATAATAAAATGAAGTCTGGGCTAAAAAAGTGCACTTCTTCAAACAGTGAATTTCTTACAATCTATGCATAATTTGACATTTATTTCAGCAAACATAATTCACTTTAAGACATTAAGACTTAAAGCAAGAATTGAAGCAAGATTGTAAGCACGTAATAATCTAATGTGAATGTCAAAGCTCTTATACGCATACTTTAATGTTTTAAAATCACGATTCAGTGCAATTAGCTCATTGTCTGTTTATGCATACAGATGGACCACAAACGATTGCATGAAGGTTTTATATAGGCTATAATATATAGAGTAGTCTTAATTAATTTAAAATTTATGCAAAAAAATGAAATTTAAAAAATAATCTTTGTACTACCCACAATGCTTTGCTGCTCTGAACCTATTACGCTTTCAAGCAGCCATTCTCGATTTTTATACCCTTTTAGAAAGTTCCATTATGAATCCAAAATGTTATTGCCATTTTGTTCATGGAGCTGTAGTGACCTAAATTAGACTTCGGTATGTAAGGCTCAACAAGTATGCAATTATCTGACCAAAAGGGTACTTACCTGAACCCAAAGTGAAATAAACTTGCATTTTATGTATCGGTATTAAATTAACCTACTATAGTCAGTTGAGCTGGACGAGTGAATAGCTGGTTAAAGCTTCCACAACTAATATTAAAACATTGCTGCTTTCCCTGCCTACAACTTTAACTACATGTGACAGCCACGCCCACTCGACTTAACATCATTACTGTTTAACTTTGTGTTAACTCTCTCTCTCTCTCTCTCTCTCTCTCTAAAGTATGGGGTTTGGTACATGATTTGCTCTTTTTACACTTCCTGTCACTGAACCCCTTAACATGCAAAACATTAGTATAAATTGTATAATTTATTAGTATAAATTTCCCACAAAGAAGATTGGAATAAAAGGAAAGTGCTAGTAAAGCACATTAAGAAATTAGTTGTTCCTTGAACCATCACCAAGTCATTCTCAGTTGAGTGACATTAAATTGCTCATGTTTATAGCTTGTGTTTATTGATGCAAACAATAGATTTAAGCAGGCAAGTAAAAGAGCTTTATTTTGATGTGGTTTTAGAGTAATTAACTTGGTAACACACACCTGAGACAAAAACAGTTAATGTATTTCTTCAGCAGCTCGGAAAAAAAGGGTCTGAACCTCCCAATGACTTGCTCGATTCTAACACCCGCATGATGCATGGGGTGCTAAACCTTAAGATGTATTGGAAAGTGTATGCAGCATGATATATTGCTTCGCTCTCATTGACTAATTTGCACACTACAACCATTTGTTCAAGAGGATCAATGGTACATATTCCAACAACTTCTTGTATATTTTGTCTCTGTGGCAAGTTACAATTTATTGGCCCCCCATCTTTCCGTAACAGAGAGAAAAATGGTTGGAATTTTAAAAACACAACAAATATATAAAAAAGATATACTTTTATATTGCATTCATACTGGATATAACAAACTATACATAACAGAAACAGACAGAGGAACAGATAGATATTCATTTGTAGCAGAATTATGCAGATAACATTTATTTAAAATGTCTGTTCCATAGCTGAATATTTTAAAAATAGCTTAGATTCATCTGTGATTTCTACACTAATAGTCTACATCCAGAAATCAACCACAACTGCAGGGAGCATTTCAGAAATCCCAGTACACTTATCCATGTATAAGAGCAGAGCAGAGCAGAAGACCACATCAAGCTTATTTCTACAAAAATTGTATTCTAAGGCACATATAACAAAGACTATTGCCCACACAGAAGATTTAGTTTAATTATAGATAGTGTATATGTGAGGGTGGGTCTGAATATTAACATAAGAAAATAAAATAAAATAAACACTTTGTTTTTCATAAGCATGCAAGGCTTTCTCCCTCTCCAACACTCAATCACCAGCAACTTGTTTGTTTGGTGTCTTTACTTGCCTACTTAAGATGCCTTTCTTCTCTCTGTCCTTGTTTGTTCTTATAAAAAGACACTATTTTTTACATTAGTGACACTACATTAAAAGACACTAACAATAAAGACACTACCGTTTACAGCGGACATCCTTATACAGAAGGACAAACAGGTCTTTTATACAACTGAGCAATTGGGAGTTAATGGTATTGCTCGGGAACCCACAAATGGTAAATTGCTGATCCAATTCAAAATACAAACATGTAACTTTGTCTCTTATGAGAAATTCAGAGGCGACTGTAGGAAGGAAAAATTATCTGAGGCGAAATAGGAAGAAACCTTGAAAGAACCACGCTTAAGAAGGAAATGTATCCTTATCTGTAGGACACCACAAATTAGTGTTAATGGCAACATATTTATTTCAGATTTCATTCATTCATATATTTTATAGTCAATCCTAAACACATAGTCAATGCAGGGAAAAAAATATTGGAATTATGTGCATGAATGTTCTGGACCTGGTAGTACCTTGCCAGCTACAATCTGGACTAGCTGCATCCTATTTATCAGAGTTGTAGGACAGTCACGTCACCTGCAATGGACTGGCGAACTACCAGGGTCTACCCCTTCCTCTTGTCCTATGTGCGTTGGGATAGGCACCAGCAGACCTTTGTGACCCCGAATTAGGGAATAAGTGGTTAAGAAGATGAATGCATGAATGAATGGTTTATTATGTTTTATATAGTGTATTATATAGTTTATGGAGGTTATGAATGCATAAACCAGCTTTTCTGCCTTAGATACAAATAAAATGTTTATAATCTCGGCAATATATTTAAAGTGGAGGAGAACTGTTTTAATAATGTCCCAAAAGATAGATAGTCCAAAATATGACTATCTAATGACAGGTTGCTATCTAATATTAAACTCAGGTTTCTTACTGATGGTTTGATGGTTAAAATGTGAGTGCTCCTGTGTATTGGTTTTTGGATCAATAAGTAATATTTCAGTTGGATTTAATAATAGAATATTATTAGTCATTCAATCTTTTATAGTCTTTTATACACATAATTAATCTGGACAATTTTGATCGTCTGGTTTTGATAAGATATATAGCTAGGTGTTGTCAGCATTAGGGATGATGCATACTGAGAAAAGCAGAGGTCCTAAGACTGATCCTTGAGGGACCCCATATTTTACTGGTTTTAGACATCAGACAGGTAGGATTTAAACCGTTTTAATGCCTGTCCCTGGATACCCGTGTAATTATTAACAGTCTAGTATGATGTCATAATCTATAGTATCAAATACAGCCCTAAAATCCAGCAAAAAATAATATCAAGACGCAACCTTTGTCTTAGGTTACAGCTCATTTGTAATTTTAACTAGCACAATTTCTGGGCTATGACAGAACCTGACTAAAATTCTTCAAATGAAGAGAGACCAGGGTTCGATTCCCAGCACCATCAAGTCACCACTGTGGGCCCTTTAATAGCATTAGTTTTGTTTTTAAATAAGGGGCTTAATAACCGCCAAGTTGAGAGGTTTTAGGACTGTTCCAAGTCTAACAAGAATGTTTATAATGTTTAGAAGTAGCTCTCCCCCTGTTTGTTTATAACTTTTTGCATTGTAGCTGGGATTGAATCTAATAGGTAGGTTGTGTATTTGGCCGTGGTAATAAGTTTATATAGCGTTTCCGGTCTTCTACTTTTGAGCTACTGGTGGGATTGGCTCACAAAGCACTGGCAAAAGCTGGACACATCCTCAATTTTGTTTATGATACTATCAAATTGTTCAGTGCAGTAGTTCATAATGTCTTTGCTACTAAATTGTGTTGCCGTGTTCTTTTCAGAAATCTGATTTTTTTTCAAGTCTAGCCAGTGTACTAAATAAGAACCTGGGATTATTGTGGTCAGTTTACTAACCCTATCCCTAACCCAGCCAGTTACCTACAGCAGCTATTCCACTTTTAATAAATTCTATTATTTCATTTGAATTCATAAGAATCTAAAGTGAAAATGGAGATTTATGATTTTTTTTTTCAAGTCAGCAGTCAGCTAAGTTGCCTTCTCTCATAAAAAAAACCCCCAAAAAACTTAGTATAAACCTAATTATCTCAAGTTCAAAAATTTACATATAAATGCATTAGATAAGCAGGTATGCCAATAACCCTTGGCATATTGGGGTTTTTCATAAGAAGATACAGCTTACAGTTTCAACAAAAATATTATTACTTTCCAATGCAAGTATATTTTGATCAGCCATTGTAGGTTTTTTTTCTGTTTGGACGTTACTGTATATTAAAGAAATCTAATTTGTTTTGTTGCCTTTAGATATAGCCATTGCAATTCTAAGCATCTGAAGCAATCAGATCCTATTCTATTTAAAAAGCAATATAAATAAACTACTGTATTCAGATTCCACTTTGTCAATTTGTGCTCTGAAAATTGGCACTTTACACAAAATAGACTGGCTTTATTAAACTCCAAACCAGAGCAAAAGATTTTTATTTTTACTTATTTATATATTTAATTAATTTATTTATCTTTTAATAAAAATGGCTGATTAGTGTTCATGCATAGACACCACTTTGTCCATTCTGTTCATGTATGCAACCTGAAGCACCTAGTTAACCCTGAATGTGGGGATGTCAAACTGAGCATGCAATTTCTTTGCAGAGTTGTCAGAGTACTCACAAGGCAAAGAACTAAGTATAACAGCCTTAGGGTCATTCATTCATTCATTCATTCATTCATTCATTCATTCATTCATTCATTCATTCATTCATTCAGTCATTCATTCATT